>QANZ01042365.1:120644-161348 GCA_003254925.1 Chamaecrista fasciculata
CTGAGTTGTCCTGCACGTAAATCTCAATTTTATATTGGGAGGGAAATAATGATTAAGATTTAAAACTTGTAATAATTAAATGAGATAACTAATAATGAGTTTAATATTAAGCCCACGCATGGTTCTCCGGGAATCTCTCCCTTCCCCTCGAGTGGAATTGACTTGGACTTCATTTATAATGTGGCGTCGTTTAAGGTACCGCCACGCCACCAATATATTCATTTCAAAAACTCTCTAAAACCAGGATTCAAAAAAATTATTCATTCTGATTGTACGAATTTCATTTCATTTTTAAAAAAAAAAAAAAAAGAGAAAGAGTTGGATGGAATTAATTGAATGAGTTGTTAGGGATGATAATAATTTTGAAGTTGAAGCTAATCCCTTACACGTGATCAGATGGAAAAAACGAATAAATTAAACAAGAAACAATAGTGGCAGCAACAGCAACAACAGCAACGTATGGATCCATAGGAATTGAAGATTGAGCGGAACGCGTGCCGGCACACATGTTCATCATTAACACATCAACATAAAACCATATTTTTCTTAATAATATATTTAGTTTGTATTCTTTTAATTTTTGGTTCGCTAAGGTATAATTGTATAATGGTTGAGTAGGGTTAGGAACGATAGGAAGAGGCTGCTGTCAACAGCTCAAGCTTAGGAAACACGGCTTTTTTTAAATTTCGACCGACAAAATTTAATAATTCGAATGGGCTTGGGTTTTTTCTTAATTATATCTGAATGTTAAGTTTCAACTTTCAGTTTACTGGCTTAAATTTTGTCTTATATACATACAAGGTACTTTTGCATTGTGTATGTTGTAATCAAATTAACTTCGTGTTTTATATGTCAGTGATAGATCTAATAATTAATATCAAAATTTCGGTCAGAAGATATTGAGTTTTACTAATTTTAAAGAAAATAAAAATACAAATGGAACATTAATTAGGCGAGCCTGCCTTGTAACTCATCCCTTAAATGCAGTTATTATAATGCCAGAGATCAGATAATTTATCACTTCTTGTTATTTTCAGACCAAGAAATATGTGATATATATTAAAATAATGAACAAAAAAACCTCTACATATATGTAGTATTTGTATTTGCGATATGTCCTCATAATATAATACTGAATTCATACTCAACAATAATGAATAAAATATTAAGAGTTGATCCATTTGATAGATATAATAATTAAAATTTATGTGCAACTTTCTGGTGAAGAAAAGTTTCTAATTAACCAATAAGATATGCAATCTGGCGCACTCACTGTAAGTGTTTTATGATGCTTAATTAACTAATTAATACTCTCCATCAACCATTTTATTTTCCTAATGAAAAGAAAAACCCAAAAAAAAAAAAGTCCTTATCTCTCCATCTTTATCATATAAATGCTCCGATGAATCAAGGGCACTTTGTGATAGGATTTTAGATATCTTTTAGGGGGGGTGTCATGAAAGCTCGGTCCAATCATTTGGTATTACAAAAACAATATTATCGCAAAGAGAAGTTTAGCCAATTAAGCAATGGGAATTTAATTTGTAGTTAACAAAAAGTTAGGGAAGGGGATGATGAATGAATGGATGAATGTTATTGTTAATGAACAGTAAAGGCAATTTTCAAGATAAAGACGTTGTCTCAATATACCCATGAGTTAGACGTAATTGGAGGATCATACTTTGCTGTGCTCAAATGAAAGTGAACCCAATCATACTGATTAGGTGCACGTGACAGAAAGCTATGTTTGTTTATCATGTTTTTGTCAAGTGGCCTTTTCATTAGCCCAAGCGTCTCTTTCTTATCATTAACCCTACTTCTCTTTTTTAAAAAAATTTATGTATTTTTCTGATTTTCTCTCACGCATATTATATTATACGTATAGCATACGGAATCAGTAGTTCAGTACTGTTTTAAACAGAATCATCATTTTATTCTCTAATAGATGTTTTGTCCTGAATATACACTAGCTGTGTATTTGTATTTTGTATATATACAATTGTATTTAACAATTAAATTGATAAAACAGGCGTATTGAAATTTTATAAATATTCAACGAGATAAGATATTGTACAAAAAATAGTCAAGTCATCTTAAAGCCAAAAATAGAAAACCATGATCCATGCTTGTAATAACTAATAAGCATGGAAATCAAACAGGAGCTGCAGCTAAACATTGTTGACCACTAATTAGATCTGAACAAGACAATATAGAGCCACCAAAAATCAAAGGAGCAAAATTTTTTAGCCTATCAAGATATATACGATAGCTAAAAATCATTGACTGATCCAGGCCAAAAAAAATCATTGACTGATGTGTTGAAAGAATCTTCAAAAAATATTACGTTCCATTGACTGATTATCAATCACCCGTGAATTTGAAAAATACATTCTTAATTCTTAAAGAAGCCTTGAAATTTAAGATCGATAAGAATAACTCAGGATATGTACCGCCATCTATTATTTTTTTTCAAGCTAGCTTGTTCTTTTTCTCTTTGTCCCTTCTACTTTGCTCGTTAGGATAATGAAAAACAACAATAAAGTCCACGAAAGAAAACTAAAATTGTTATTTGATATGGAATCAAATTAAATTGGGTTTTTAAACATTTACTACCCAAATCTTTCGAAGCCAACATCTTTGATTTTTGTAATCAACCAACAGTCCAACATACTATCGCCACTTTTTTTTCAAAAAAAAAAAAAACTGATATTTCCATTTTTGGTAGGGAGGAGACGAAATTTTTCACTCTATCTCAACCTCAATTAGACATATATATACAAATGAGTGTGATTTGAACTTTGAAGTATATATGAATAATGAATTGGATTCAACATAGTTGATGAAAACCGAACCCAAATTAAATCACTTTTTTTTATTATTATTATAGTTATTGTGTATAGAGAAAAAACGAAAGTGGGAAGTAGTAAGGAGGAAAAGGTTGGAGAGAATAGAAGAAAAGGCAGATAGAATAGAATGAGGAAGAAAAAGGAACTTGGGGACCCCCCCACTGGCTCCCAGAGAGAGATGACGAAAAGAAGAAAATAAAATAAAAAGAAACCTAAAAACTGTTGAAGAAGAAATAGCCAAAAAAAGGGAGCAATTTTAAGAGGGTTTGACAGAAGGCTTCTCCTTTGTTACCTACATTGCCGGCCTGCATTGTCTTATCCAACCACTCATTCCACTTTTCTTTGTCCTTCTTCTTATTTTCTCTCTCGTTTCTTCACACTATCCTTTGTACAATACTATAACGCCATTTACACTTGCTTTTTTTATGGCTTTCAGTTTTGACGGCAACATTTAATGTCCCATTCATTCCTCTCTTTTTATTTCTCACATTACACAATAGATAAACAAGAGAGCTTTTGTCACACCCATATGATATGATTATCACCGACAATAATAATAAAGTCGCATTTACGTGTTTCTCTTCGGCTTGCGTGTCGCCATTCCATTCGCTACTTCTTTCCTTCCCATTATACTTGCTACTTCACGGCTATTCCTCTTTAATTAATATCTAATCCATTCCCTTTTCCTCTGTGCTACTTATATTAATAAACAATAGGTTAAAGGGTCATTTGGTCTTAAATGTATACTTTAATGTTCATTTTGGTTCACTATGTTTCAAAATGTTCAAATTGGTCTTAAATATTAGCAAAATGATTCATTTTGGTCTCAGACTATTGAATATGGCTTGTTTCAAGTTTAAACCTGGCAAGTTTAGAGCTACGTATTGTTCTCGAATAGTACTTTCTCTATCTAGTTGAAGCCATCAGCAAACGAGGTCAAATATGTCATAAAAAGTAGACTGTTATTTTTATAGTCAAACAAACAAAATTGATTATATTTCTTTCGTTTCAAATTCGAATGCGACGAATTCAGTGTCACGAGTTCCTCTTAACAAGTCCTTTGAAATTCAAATGATAGATGAGAAAAATATGATCAAATTCAATAATTTGGGACCAAAATGAAACATTTTACCAATATTTAGGATCAAAATGAAATTTGTTGTCAATATTTAGGACCAATTTGAATATTTTGAAACATAATGGACCAAGATGAACATTAGAGCATACATTTAGGACCAAAATGACATTTTCACCTAAACAATTTAGCTTTGCTATTTCCAAAAGCAGCCTCGGAGCGACGCCGTTTTCGCAATTTCGTACGTGAATCCCTCTAATTGCTGGACTTTACAAATTAAACTGCTTGTTATTACCTCAATATATCAAACGCTTGCTTGTGGTTCGCTCTAATTTGTATGCACAAGTTGCTCATCCACCTAATCATCAATTCGTTTAGTGGGGGAGGCCTCTCACAAGCTGACACGTGGTCAGTTGGGTATTGTTGTCTTATGTGCATGTGTATCAACAGTGGATCGGACTAGAGCACTCAAAGTGGTAGATTCTATTTTAATTGGATTTAGTTTTGCATGCTGCATGACATTGACACGTTCTAAATGTGGTTAATCTCGTGAATTACCACAATACCAATTACTCTTACAGCTTAAATCAACTCCGACTTTATCTACCACGTCACCACTATCTATAATAGTACTAGTAGAGACCACATTCAACACCCTAATAAATTAAGTTCCAAATGATTTATTTTTTGTAAAAAATTTATATTTAATCAACAAATCAAATTCTAAATAATCTAAACATACGATTTAATTCTTAAAATCTCGGGTCATTGGAGATTCTTTATCCTGTTCACCGTAAATAGTAATATATGATGATCCTTTATAGTCAAGAACTCAAAGATGCCATGTGCATATGCAATGTCCCTTTCAGCCTATGGACTCATGTAGGGGCGAGTCCTGTCAAGAGCCGTGTAAAATGCTTATCCCCAAAATATTTATAAAAAAAATAAATAAATTAAAGAGAGAGAACTAAAGTTTATTAATTTGAATTTATAAAATTTAAAATTCATAAAAACATATATGTGAAAGTCGTTACCAGC
The DNA here is from genome assembly GCA_003254925.1 of Chamaecrista fasciculata. Classification (NCBI taxonomy): domain Eukaryota; kingdom Viridiplantae; phylum Streptophyta; class Magnoliopsida; order Fabales; family Fabaceae; genus Chamaecrista; species Chamaecrista fasciculata. Next base: position 125,604 of record QANZ01042365.1, read on the forward strand.
AATGTTTTGGCCAAGTGCGCTAATTCAATTGGTGGTCTTGGTCTTCGATCACAACTTTTAAATATATTATATATAATAATTAGAGGTTTATATGATTATTTATGAAGAAGTTATCTTATTTATCTTTCATTTAAATTTTATCATATCTTTGCAGGTAAATAGGAAATTTAGCGGAGGGTGCGTGAGTCAACGTTCATAGATATGATTCACCTAATCTTGAACTAACTCTCCCTCAAAAATCACCCAAATAATTGGACTGATTCTATTAATTAACTCATTTCACATCATTGAATAGGAATAACTACAAGACCCAACTTTTACCTTACCATGATCGATCATTGAATTTTCCTTTGTCATTTCTCATGCCATACATACATACATGCCCAGTAATATTCCTACTTAGATTTAGGTAAAGCTAAATTGGTTGGAAATCCAAATGTGGTGAATTAATGTGTCACAATGATTAGTTTTAATGAGTTGTCATGTTGAGCCAAAATTGGAATTTCATAGATAGATGAAATGATATAAGATTTGTCTGTACGTATTTCTCTCTCTAGGCTAATAAGTCATTTTGAGTTGATATAACCAAAAAGTGGGGAGGAAGAAGCGAGGCCACCACCCAACCCATGTTCTATGGACAGTCTTTTCCAAAAGTCTAAAAAAGCTTATTCCTAGTCTCTCCACTACATGACAATGTTTCATATTCGTCACGCCTTCTAATGACTATTACCCACTACTCATTCATCATTTTCTTTCACATATTTATATCTAATTCATTTTCATCATCCTCTCATATATACATATATATGCATTAATTGGATCACAAGTTATGGATCCAGATATTCCTCCTTATATATATATACATGCTAAAGGTTCAGAATGTTTCTCCAGTCACTTTCTAATTGCCATGAAATTATTTGCACATTATTTTCCAAAATTGAAAGATGCTATATATATACATGTATGTATTTATGTATAAACATATGAAATTGAGGGAGAAACTTAGGTTAATGAACCTTCTTCTACATTATATTGTATATACGTGATATATACATAAAGTAGTTAATGGGTTAACATCATTTGTTGGTTATGATTGTAGGCACTTCAGGGACCACACAAATTACAGGTGGTTTTAAAAGGAATCACTAATCAATTCAAAAAAAGAAGAAGGGATATATGAGAAAAGAAAAAGAGATATGAATCTAATTTATTTTGGTGTGGCATGTATTGTATTATGCATATACTAGAAGAAAAACAAAAAAAATGGATGGTGAAGTTTGGAGTGGTCAATTTCATGCGTGGATTTTATGGGTGGCGTATTTATGATGGGCCCAAGAATTGAAGCTGTTGCGTTCATTTAAAGGGAGTGGTGGTCCATACAAAGGTCCAAATTGCTTGAAGTGGATTGGACGGCTGTGATTCATGGACTCATCTACTTTTGGACATCAACGGCCCACTTTTAACCAGGACCACTCCTCTTTCTCTATATTTCATTTTCACTCCGTCCTTTTCTTTACTTTAATTTTCCCTATTTCATTAACTATCACTCTCAACCTGCATTTATAATTTCTTATGTATCCCATGCTTTTCTCCTCTATACTCCCCCACTGTCCATTTCACATATTTGGGTTTTAACTACTAATTATCTTCTAATCAGACATCCATGATTTCCTTTTTGTAGTAATCAAACATTACTAAAAATATATCAGACTAATGACGGGAAACCTGAGGAATATATATAGAGGTCATATGATATATATATCTTAATTAGAGTGGTTGTGTGGTGAAGCACATGAATATTGATCAATGTCTTTAATTTCTATATATATAAGCTTGTACACTTCACTAGCTTCTTTGTTCCTTACACATCAATCGTTTTCTTTAACTCGTTTTACTTCCTCCTTTTTCTCTCACGCCCGTGGCAAGTTCTGGAAGAATCCACAGCTCGGGTTACTACATTGTGTGATAATATGTATTTTTATAAACTTCGAGACATTGAGCCACAAGCCCACAACCTTACTCATCATTCATAAGTGTCTTTACCAAAAGTAATAACCATGATTTTTTCGTAAAAGAATTAAAAGTAAAACGTTCGTCTTTTAAAGATGTTAAAAAGGAAAAAAAAGTCTAACAAAAAAAAAGGAAAAAAAAGAAAACTATACGATGACAACACAAAATAAAAGAACAACGAATTATGGAGAAGAGTCTCAATAATAAGTGACCAAGGCCCAAAAAGCAGGCCTTACAGTTTTTCAACATGCTGAGCCCAAATACGATGGCAAACGACACCGTAGCGATGCGCATGCGCTTATATTATAGGGTAAATTATGTTTTAGTACCCAGTTGTATGACCCCATTCTATTTTGATACCTTGTAATTTAAAACGTGACATTAGTACACTGAGGTATGTATTGTTAACACTTTGGTATTGTGAACAACTTTTTCTGTTAGATTTGGATGGAATTTCACACGTGCGTCTCACATGCCTCACTAAAATTTGATTTTCTTTAACTTTTGGTCAAAATAAAGATTAAACGCGATCTAGATTTCGAAAAATACTTCTAAAATCCGAGAAATTTGGGAGGTGTTTTTCAAAATTCATATTGTGTTTGATCTTTGTTTTGACCAAAAGTTAGAAAAAATTGAGTTTTAGTAAGGTATGTCGATGCACTTGAAAAATTATGTCCAAATGTATCAAAGTGTTAACGATACATACCAAATAACCAAAGTGTCACATTTTAAATCACATGGTACCAAATTTGAATGATGTCAAACTACAAGTTACTAAAAGTGTAATTTACCCTATACTATAAATGCCCCTTCTCTCTCTGCACAACTACCAACAAAACCTAATTGTCGTCGCTGATGTATTGATTTGAGGAAATCGGCGGTGATTTTACAAAACATAAAGTTTTTTCCTGTTCATATTAAGGAAGGTTAAGTATGAAAAATCATCATGTAATTGTTTCTGACAAGTTAAGCAACGTCATTTTCTCATGGTTTTTCTCTTTTCTGTGTTTTTCCTTGACTTTTTAAGGTTTGAATGCAAAAAATGATCACATGATCACATCTTCCAACCGATGATTAACCTGATCACGGAATTTACATTGAGGCTTTCGCGAGGAACATTCGATTTTGACCTATATATCATACGGAAACAAATCGAAATTCTCTACGCATCCCATTTCATTAATTTCGTCACATAATTTTAAGGAATTGGATACACGAAACGAAGGGGTTGACTGGTAGATTTAGAATATTCAAAATTGAGATAGCTGATAGGCTTAGACCAATAGTCGGAAACTCGGAGTTTCTTAAAGTTGAATTGAATGACTGTTAGACATTGAAAGGCAGATGCATCCTATTTCTAGTCTAACTGATGGTCGTAATAGTACCATATAAGGTGGCCAAGTTCGCTTAAAATTCAAACCTTAATTTCCTTTACTTAGGCTAGAAGATACATGCTTGGATCCTAGATTCATAGGCTTCCATTATGTGTATATAAGGTTGAATAGAAGAAGGCAATTATATTATATATAGCCTTAGCTTCATCTGTCATATACAAGCATCAAATTGCGCAAAGAGGAGCACATTGTTGAAGCTCTTCCTCTTAGATTCTATCGGCAAGAGCTGTGAACGAGTAGCTATGGGGCCTGGTGGACCTGGTGGAGGGCCCGGTGGATGGGGTGGGGGCGGGCCTGGAGGCCCGGGTGGGTTTGGTGGTGGGCCTGGAGGCCCGGGAGGATGGGGAGGAGGGCCTGGAGGCCCGGGTGGATGGGGAGGACCGGGCTTTGGTGGTCCTGGTCTTTTTGGTGGTTTGTGCAACGTTTTATCTTCTTGGTAAGTACTAAGTCGTAATTAGTGAACACTGATACTTATTAGTAGTACTAGTGGTTAAATATTCAAATTGATNCTAGTGGTTAAATATTCAAATGATCTACAGTGAATTTTATTTTGCTTTTCAAATTATATCTTCTTCGGTACTAATCATCAAATTATTACTTTTGTTCCATAGAAAAAGATGGACACTTAAAAATATATAGACTTCTTTTCTTTTCTTTTCTTTGTCAAAATGTAAATTTAGTCTCATATCTTTTGTTGAGTTTTCAATTTGGTCCTGTATGTTTTTTTGTTACACATTTGGTCCTAATTTTTGCAAAAGGTCTCAATTTGATTCCATATCTTTTGGTCAAGTTGCATAATTAGTCTTATATCTTTACAAAATGATCAACCAATGGTTGAAAGATATGAGACCACTTTTGCACCTGATTAAAAGATATAGGATCAATTTTGCAATTGAACCAAAAATATGGGACCAAACCTGCTATTAAAAAAATATGGGACCAAATTAGGAACTGGCCCAAAGATATGAGATCAAAAGTGCAACAAAAAATTATATGAGACTAAATTAGAAACTCAGCAAACGATATAGAACTAAATTTACACTTTGACCTTTTTATTTATATATATCTTTAAGATCAAAATTCACTCTAAGATATAACAGTAATAGTTTACGAACGATTTTAAAACAAAAAATAATTTTAAAATTAAAATTAAATTCACTCTATACTAAGACTAATTGATGTATTTGACCATCCGTAATTAAATTAAAATTTTAAAAATTTTCTTCAATTCTTTTTTATTTATTTAGCTGATTGTAATATTTTTTTTGTTTGGATGAAAAACAGTCTCTCTTGCCTGTGCTGCTGTTGGTTGTGCCAAGATTGCTTTGGTGGACCTGGCCCATTTGGCGGTGGACCTGGCCCAGGCGGCCCACCTTTCTAAGTTCTTGTATTTTTAATTTTTATAATGTTCAAGCTATTATTGGCTTTAGCATATTACATTTCTATTTTAATTGTTTATTTTTTTCATTTTATCATCATCGGACTATTGTTTTCGACTATCGACTTTCCTTTTATCATCTTGAATGGTTAAAATAGGAGAGCAATGTAACGCCATTAGAATAAACTATTGTAAACTCGTTAATTTGATTCTTAACGAGTTATCCTAATCTATGAACTAAGTTATCAGCTTTCAACATTCTATGAATGACAGAAAGAGTATTATATAAGTAGGTATTGAAATTTAAATTAAACATAATAAAAAAACATATATAACAGTTTAATATTAACTCCCTTTTAACCAATAGCAACTTATTTTTTAATAAGAAAAATATCTCGACCTTTTATCTCACTTTTTTATAATTTATCAATATCTATTTTCATAAAAAAAAAATCAAAGCAATTCTTTATTAAAACAGTTTATTTTTATTTATAAAGTGAATCATATTATTACAATTGGGCCAAGAAAAAAAAATATAAACTAAAGTATTTCGGGGTTTGAAATAACCATGTAGGAACATAAAGTAAGTGCTGATACTTTTTTTCACTTAGAGTAACTAAGGCTCCGTTTGGTATGTTTTTGGGTATGTAAAGGAAAGGGTTTTACAAGGGAAAAATTGTGAGGGAAAGGAAAAGTAGTTGAGGGAATGTAAAGTAGGTAAAGATTGAAAGTGTTTGGTATAAAAAGGTATGGGAGGGAAAGTAAAATAGATATAGAAAAAAATGACAAAAATGCCCTTCCCACAACCACCACAAGACAGCCGCCGCCGCCNCTCATACTTTAAAGTTACAATTGACCCATGAAAAAAACTATAAAGATACAATTAAAAATAACTACATACTTTTAGAATTTCAATAATACTTTGGTCGTTTGAGTTACTAAACTACTACTTTTATATATTTTCTAATCATTATTTCCTCCTTTATTTTTTTCATGCTCTGTTTCTCCCAACTCCAATTTCACATATATAATGTTTTTAAATTCAATTAGATCCTTTTTTTATAAGAACTAAAACTTCATTCAAGACCTCTTAAGGGCCAAAATAGATGAAATACAACTAGGCTTATCATCAATCCAAACATGACGACATGGATGAGAGATAGCAAATCTAGCTAAAGTGTGAGCAACATTATTACAATCACGGCTCACCCAATTCAGAGAGAAATTTTCAAAGAGATTCCAATGCCACCTAATGTTTCTTAAGATAACACCAACATGAGAAAAGACAAAGTCACAGTTAATAAAACTATTTGCAACGGTGGAACTGTCAGTTTCAACCAACACCTTCAAGCAATGGAAATAATGAGCTTGTTTAACCCCAAACTCAACTGCCAAGACTTCCAAAAAATCAACAGGATAGGAAGAGTGGATGCAATCAGTTGCAGCACAAATAATATCCCCATTATGATATATGATAACACAACTAAGACTCACAAGATCATTAGATAAAGCCGCATCAACATTCACTTTAAAGTAACCAAGGGGTGGGGGGATCCAAACGCAAAAGGGAAGGACCATTAGGTCTATGAGTGCACTGAAAAGGAAACAACTCATATTCATAAATGAAATTTTTGGTACTGTTCCACAAATGAATTTCGTTAACAACAACAATAGATGGATTTGCCACTTTCCCAATTCATTTAGATATTTACTGTTAATTTATTCATTCACAAATAAACTCTTTTCCATGTTAATATTATATATTAAACTTTTTCTAAATTAACATAATATTATTTTCTTATTAAAATTTTGGGGACTAAATTGACAACTTAGATGAAGTCCAAAGATAAAATGATTAATTTTCTTAAACTAAATATGAATAAATTATAATACAAATATTTGTGTACATTCATTATTAGTGTTTTATTTTTTAAAAATTGTGCATACTTTTTTAAAAAAATAAAAATTCATGCTTTTATATTATTATTTTATTTTTATGACTTTTATTAAATATCTATGTATAGTATATAAAATATTAATTCAATATTGTTATATATAAATATAATGTAATAATTTATTCAAAAAAAATTGCCCCCCTAACAAACTTTTCTGCCTCCATGTCCCTCTGATAACAACTGAAGTAGAATTAAGCATACCGAAACACTATATTTCTTTTGATGATTATGTTGTTTTTAGCTTTTAGCTTTTAGCTTCTAGTCCTTCTTGTTTGTATTAAAAGAAAAATAGCATACCGAAACAGAGTTAATGAAGCTGCTTTCATCGTAATACCCACTTATTGTTTATCCGTTGAATAGTTAAGATGATCAAAACGATTATATTGATCTAGTATTATAATAAATAGTTCTAAAATAATAATTTAATAATTATAAATAGATTATAAAATTTTTAAAATGAACAAAATTTATGTATACTTTAAAGTTTCATTAAATATTAATTAAGAAAATAAAATAAATAATAATTATGAAGAGAGAATATATATTTAAAATAAATATATTTTAGTCCATTGACTATACTAAAATAATTGAGTCCCATTAGAATAGAGTAATCTTACCCCTTTCCATGGCAATAAGAAACTTTAACTTGATGAGATTAAGCCATTTCTAAAAATATAATAATCTCATAATTATTTTTTTAATCCACGAACTAAATATAAGATTAATTTACTCTAAAACTCAAAGTCTTAAAATTGTTTTTTTAATCCATATATACTAAATGTCTCTTTGACGTAAATACACTTGTAATTTAAAGATATTTTAAAAAATCTCATATAATGTTTGAGTGAAAATATAAATAAAGCATCATAACTTTACTAAAATAAACATATATCATATTTCATTTATTTTTTTAGCTATAGCCTATAGTATAATATAAAGTTATAAATTATATAATTATAAATTATTTTTTAAATTATTTACTCTAAACTTTACATGATATTTCTTTATTTAAGATTTATAAGAAAGTTGAAAACAACCCAATATAAAAGAACAACATTAAGTGCATCCGAAGAAGAGTATTTATTTATCTATGAGCTGAGGTGGTAAAATAAATTATTAAACCTTAATGGGGTTATTATCACAAAATTTATTTGCAAATCTAACTAACATTCAATAGTTATCAAATATCTTATATACCATATTTCTCTTTTTTTTGTTCTTGTAATTGTACGAGACTTTCGAATGATAGAGTTATTTTCAGGCTTCAGTCAAGTCGTGTGGATAATGATAGTCTATAGTAATATACTGCTCAAAATTATTATAGGTGAAAATATAGAACTAAGGGAGAGAACTTCTTCACCTTTGATCAGCTTGAGATCGCTTAACATAGACCATAGTGCCTTGTTATTTAAATGGGAGAAGAAGAAAACTTTGGTTGATTTACTTTAAATTTTCCATCTTTCTCCTTTTTCCCATTTCATAACTTCTTTTCTAGCCACCATTCAAGCTTCTCAATATCATTTTCTTTGTGATCCTTGCACCTCCCCTAATTTTTCGCTAACAATAAACAACATGTGGAAAGCTCCCAATGAAGGATGGTTCAACCTCAACACTGAACTTGGTTAACTTTTTAAAGAACAAAGTGAACACTAATATGCATCACCTCTCCTCTCTTTTTGACTTTTGAAGGAAAAGTATAGAAGCATCTGAAGATCTTAATTACCATCAGGCATATCATAGGAAGGGCAACTCATGTGCTGATAGCCTTGTTAAATTTGCTCTTTTATGTAAACAACCTTTTGTTTTGTATGGCTCTATGCCTTCTTTTGTTAGATCTTTCTTTATGGCTGATCTTTTTGGGACTGCACTCCTACGTAACAACTGGTATGGTTAAACATAGAATGCGGTGTGGTGGCTAGTAAAAATTTTAGAGATCAATATAAAATAATATAATCAGAACCACACAAATTTGAAAACATAAAGATAATGATATATATAATTGAAGAAATGTACGTATAATTATATATTAATTTATAATATCACAAGTTGCATCTATATAACTAGGAAAGTGGCACATTTGCAACCATTCAAATGATCTAATAGTAATAAATAATACAACAGGGGTTTATAGGTCATCAACAAAAAGTTAGGAAAAAGAAAAAATTTTTAACCTTATATCTTTATGAAATCTCAAATTGTTTAAATAAAAAAACATATATTTTATTATTTATTCACAATTCCAACCGTACAAATAATACAATGTTATTGTTTAAGATTTTTTTTTATAAGACTTTGATATTAAGTCAAAAGTATAAACATAAAAAATTTTGATTGAAAGTATAAATAAAAATTCCTAATGTTACCAAAATAATAAGTTAAAAATAACATATATCAATAATATCATACTTCCATTTATTTTTTTTAGTGATAGCATAATATAAAATTAAAAGTTAAAAAATTATAAATTATCTTTTAAATTATTTATTTTAAACTTCACACAATATCTTTTTATTTTAAGATTTATAACGAAGTTGAAAGCAACACAATATAAAATAAAGAAACAAGAAGTGCATATGAAGGAGAGTAATCAAGAGACCAAAGTGCATTATTTATTTATTTGTGGACCTAGGCTGTAAAACAAATTATTGGACCCTTTGATGGTTATCATCACAAAATATATTTGAAAATCTAACTAACATTCAATATGAAATCAAATATGGCACCTATTTCTCTATTCTGTTATTTTCAGGCTTATCCAGGTGGCATGGGTAATGATAGTGTACAGCAGTGTACAGCAGTACACTATCCAACAAGATCAGATCAAGGTGAGATCTACCTCTTTAAAATCCATCTCTGCCGCTGATTTCATCTGACGGTCCAGATGTTTGCTATAGTGTTTCTTTGGTGTGAGATTGGCGCAAACTATAAAACACAAGTCCTAGGCTAATTCTATATTCGCGGTCATTTCAACTTCTCTTTGCGGCATTTTGACCTGGCTGTTTCTTCTTCTTCTCAAACCTATTCCTCCAAGAGAATCCTTCAGCCACAAGCGCATTGACAAAGAGACATCAAGTAATCGCTACTCTACTTTGGATTGTGGTAATAGCTTAGGTATTCACTGAAATGACATGATTTTAATACTCTAATCTCCTTCATTTTTTTTTGTTTTCCTTGCAATGGAATATAATTTGGATAGTGATCAGAGTCTGCTCGAATGCTCTCTGATCGAGCCTTACTCTGTTAGTTGTTTATATTTGTTATTGTTTTCTTTGTCGCTGTTAATCTGTGGGGGGACTGCGTAATTAGAGACATTCCGTTAGAAATGACGGAAAAGAGCACATAAAGTGGCCAAAAAAGGAAAGTGAAAATCAATATCTTATGAAATAAGTTTCCTGTTTGTCGTCTCTCCTTTAAAGGAAAGCATGTAAGCCGATCACCTAGGTAACGGATTTGTCTCGGGCCTAGCCGAAGTTAGTTTTAGCTGTGGTAAGTGCTAAATTGTAGTGACTTGTAATTTCGGCCTGGAGTGGCTAAAAGGCTGAATTACGTTCTGTTCCGGAGAAAGTTGAGGATCAGAACTGAAACGTATGGAATAAGTTATTTTATCAATCACTTGCTCTTTTGGACGGCGTAATCATTGGGGAATTAAATTGATTAATCTCGTCAGGTGGAAAAAAAAAAGAAAAATTAGATTTTTGTTTTTTTGGACGGCGTAATTCCTTTACAGCATCAGGTGTTCATTTCTGAGATTTTTTCCTGATATTAAACCCTAACCCTTTGGATAATCAACGTAACTTTCAATCATTTCTTTTTAAAAAATATGTATATGTATTAGTAAACCCCATAGTTTGACCAAAATCTTTTGATCTCTTGAAGCCTGCACAGCCATTTTCGACGATGAACCTGAAATATTCAATGCCATGAATATTTTATTTTTTAATATCAGTAATTCAGTATGATGTATGCAATGGGTGCCTAAATTTTCGCTTTTATATCTTATTATTTGTATGGTCCATCTATCTTTAATGCTTGCATTGGTGGCAGGCAGTGGTTTTTGTCATGGCTCCAGTATTGATATTGAGCTCTATACTCATGAGAGTGGGGGCAATACGTGCTGATGATGGGGCTTCTGTAGATTCCATCACTTTATTTGTGCTTCTCCTTGCTGCGTGTGTTGTGATCGGGCATCTTCTGGAAAAGAGCAGATGGATGACCGAGTCAGTCGTCGCCCTAATCATTGTGAGTACTGCACTGATTATGGAATACTTTCAACATTTTCTTGCTATACTTTATTATCACTCACAAACCTTGGGATGATTTTAATTTTTATCCCTAATTGGAGATGTATAGTATTTCATAGAGGGATTCCTGCTTGTTCTTCATTGTTTTCAGGGACTTTTTAGTGGAACCATCATTCTGCTAACAACTGGGGGGAAAAGTTCACACATTTTAGTATTTAATGAAGAACTTTTTTTCATTTATCTTCTTCCACCCATCATATTTAATGCAGGGTAAGTTTGGTTCTCTGAAGTGTCTTCTCATCTTCACGTAATCTCACTTTCTTGTGGTATATATAAGTTAGTTACTCATCTTTATGCAATCTCACTATCTCGTGGTATATATTAGCTAGTTAGTTTGCTTAAATTTCTGAGGTTAAAAAAATCTAGTGGTGTGGACCAAATACTTGCTATCTGAATAACATCAGTTTCTGCATATAAATCTGACCCCAGAGCCAGAAAATTCTACATAACGTGTGTGATCAAATGTGTGTTATACTATGATCTTCTGGGTATTTGCTTTTAGGATAAGTTGTAACTTCAACATGTTTATTATACTCCTTATTACAGTTGAACTGAAAATATTTTATTAAAGTTATAATAATTGAATTATTGAAGGTTTAGTATGTTTATCATTTCATAAAATTGATATGTCAATGTACTTAATGAATGTTTATTTATTTGATAATCAGTGATTGATTAAATTAACCCTCCAATTGCTTATGTTCTCTACTTTCAGTTGTCTATAGCTGCCTGTTAGTGTTATTGCTTTTGTATTAACATTGCAATTTCAATGTTCAATGCTTCAATTATATTATCAGTTGCATAAGTTGGACTTTATGTTGATTATATTAATTTTCTTCTTTTTGCTTATCAGAATCAAATGGAAAAATCTTGCAATGCTTAATGTTTCCTCTTCTAAGTGTGCTTGTTGATATTTTTATCAGATTCCAGGTGAAAAAGAAGCAATTTTTTCGGAACTTCATTGCCATATCTTTGTACGGTGTTGCTGGGAGTATGATATCATTTATTATTATTTCACTGGGTATGTTCAAACTTTATTCTTGTGTACACCTTGGATATGGTTGGAAACTGGAAAGTTAGTTTAGTTTGCCATGCCAAAGTTTCTTCCTCATAAACTCAAAATGCATTTGATCTGTATTTGATAAATAAAAAGGCACACTTCCTTAACTAGCAAAGGAATTTCTTCATATGTTGTTTAGGACATTGTAATTTGAATGACTAACTGTTTTCTTATCCAACTCTATAAGTACAGTGGCTTATTTTATTTCGGCAGTGTGTAGTTGCATATATACAACTTGATGGTTACTTTCTGGAATTGTGATCCAGGTTCAATTTTGCTTTTCAAATGCTTGGGCTTCAGCTCATTGGACTTGAGAGACCATTTTGGTAATTTTCTATCATGGAAGCATCATTGACTTTGTATATTTTTATATTTGTTTAGTGATGTACTGACTGAGATATGGTTAAAAAGCAAAACCATCTTTATTTTTAAAGGACTCTATATTACTGAATCTACAACCAGAACTTTGTGTAAACTATTCGAATATTGGACGCAGCAATCTTTGGTGCTTTGTAGAATCTATATATATATGTGTGTGCGTGTCTCCTCCTTTGTTTCACATCTTTTTAAGAAAATACGTGTTCTATATTCTATGCTTCTAACTCCATTAATTTCTCTTTATGTCCTAACATAAATATGGGGCTCAGGGAGCTTTTATTCACAATGCTCGACTTTATTGTGCTCAGCAGTAATTAGTTCTCCTTCATAAAAGCGACATACGGTTGAAGCTAAAAAGGAGTGAAATTTTATAATTGCCTTACTTTTCTGTCTGCATAACTGTATATTCTCCTATTGTAGCACTTGGAGCAGTATTTTCAGCCACGGATTCAGTTTGCACATTGCAGGTATGTGTTCATAAACGGCTTTCCTTACTGATTTTGAGGGTAGTGGTTGCTTAATTTTATTCTCTGATGTTGCAGGTGCTCAATCAGGAAGAGACACCCCTTCTATACAGTCTAGTTTTTGGTGAAGGTGTTGTGAATGATGCAGCATCTGTGGTTTTTTTCAATGCAATCCAGAAATTTGACCTCTCTCACATCACATCAGCCAATATCATCCAGTTTATTGGCAATTTTTTCTATTTATTCCTGGCAAGCACTTTTCTGGGAGTAGCAGTACGTAATTCTTACCTTTAAATCTCATTTTTTCTCCTCATGTGCATGCTGCACCACACATAATCTGACACATCACACTGGCTTATGAAGTTTGTGTAAACATTATACTCCTTATATTTAAGAATATGAATATGATAGCTCTGATTTATACCCAACTAAGTTTGCCTCCTGCTTTTATTGTGCTGCTCAGCTCCTTCTCCAAATATAGTATCTGCATCACTTAAAAATATTGCATTCTTACTGGCATCCATAGTCACATCAAGCAACCCTCACTAACTATTCAATTATTCAATAAAATAAAATTCGATTGAAGATAGAGATTTCCAAATCTTACAGTGGCAAATATACTTGTGGTACAGACTTAGAGAAACTTTCGCATTAGATTGCTGGATTTAGTCATATTTCTTATGCATGATCAACTCTTACTGTACCGACGTGTCTGATTTTTAGGTTGGCTTGTTCAGCGCATACATCATAAGGAAGTTGTATATTGGCAGGTACATGGTAGCTAGCTAAAATTCTGTTTTTTCTCTTCTTACAATTTCATTCTTTTTGGGTACTGGATCAAATTATTGGTCATTTTCTTCATAGCATCCCTGTAGACTTGATAGTCCTCTTTTCTAGGACTAGATACTTAATGCTTTTTACTTAATATATAACAGAATTTTTTTGTTCATCCATTGAATATAGTAATGACATATGCATAATAGTTAAATCCACTCCTCATGTTGTAGTAGCTATGGCTGCTCCTGCTAATAAAGTTGACCCCTTCTTACTATGCTTCATTAACCTTGTCTATAGTGGGACTGAATTCCAGTACTAGGCAATTTGTATCTTAACATGAGAAACCATCATATATGTTGATTTAATGCTGATTTGATTTGGTTATGTTAGGTCCTTACCTACTACAATAAGTAGGAAACTTGTTTATTGCATTTGTTATAATATCTTGTGGGTTAGTGAAAGCTGAACTTCATAACTTATGGCCAATACCAGGCATTCCCCTGACCGAGAATTTGCTCTTATGATGCTGTTGGCCTATTTGTCTTATATGGTGGCTGAAGTAAGTATTCTGAAGTTATTAATCGCTTGAATATTTTTAAATACAGTCATTTAATCTCGATAAGCTTTACATTCTAACTTGGTGTGGCAAACTTCATGTTCCAGCTTCTCGATTTAAGTGGGATCCTGACTGTGTTCTTTTGTGGGATTTTAATGTCGCACTACACGTGGTATAATGTTTCTGAAGAATCTAAAGTTACAAGCAGGTATAATTGGAGCTATGCTGTATACATCCTAAATGCTAATAGATATGTAAACACAGCCAATATTTCTTATGATATCTCTTCCTATATCTATAGGCATGCTTTTGCGACTTTCTCATTCGTATCTGAGATTTTTATCTTCTTATACGTTGGCATGGATGCCCTAGACATTGAGAAGTGGAAATTTGCCAGCAACAGGTATTTAATTGAGACTTTGATCAATCTCGGCTTTAATTATATTTGATAATTCAAGAGTAGGCTTTATAATCTTGCAATTGTAATTTTTTTTAAAAAAGTTCACTATTGTATTTTGTTCACTATTTTACCCATTATAATTTGACTTATATTCTATCCAGTCCTTGGACAGTGGTTGGAACGAGCACAATGCTGCTTTGCTTGGTTCTGATTGGAAGAGCAGCTTTTGTGTTCCCTCTGTCATATCTAGCCAATTCATTTAGGAAGTCTGAGAGTGATAAGATTGGGATTAAGCAGCAGGTAAATGCTTTGATGTTGTATTAGGATTTTTAATCTTTTACCCTACAATCTTAAAATACTTGCACAAATATCAACCAGGTTGTAATATGGTGGGCTGGGCTCATGCGAGGTGCTGTATCTGTGGCTCTTGCATATAACAAGGTATATAAGTATGAATTTTGTGCTGTTTCGAGATTTAGTTGAAGTACTAGGATCAGTTATTTCTGTTATATATATATATATATATATTCGACTTGGTTGTGGTGTGGGTAAAATTTGGTTTGCTTTTATATATGCAGTTCACTATATCTGGACATACTCAATTGCGAGGTAATGCCATCATGATTACCAGCACCATCACTGTTGTTCTTTTGACCAATGTGGTAAGAGTCATTTGTATCTGAGTTTTCTCTTTTAAAATTCATGCCACGTTGACTTGTTTTAAAAAGTTTCTTTTGTCATTATTCAATTAGAAAATATGATAAAAAAGAAATAAAATATCAAAATTTATGTTTGTTAACATATTTAATTTAGCTGCAGGACTGAAGTAGCATATGTTAAATAAAATACTTTTATGATGATTTTGATGTAGGTGGGTGGACTACTAACAAAGCCTTTGATAAGGTTATTGCTAAATCCCCCAAAGCATTCAGTTAACTCAATGGTTGAAGACTCATCATCTAGCAAGTCTCTCTTACTACCTTTAGCTGTCAATGAGGCAGATTCAGAACCCAATGTAGATGTGAGGAACCCTCTTGATTCAAATCAAACTGTTCATTTCTTATGGCGTATCTTTGATAATACGTTTATGCGCCCTGTTTTTGGAGGAAGAGGATTTGTTCCTGGTGAGCCTACTCAAGCACAGATATGACTCTTGGTTCGTTAGATTTTGTAAAGGGACAAAGAAGTTAGTCAATTTTATCTATGAGGATAACTATCTCGGAATTGATCACTAGGCAATTTTGTAAATATTTGACAATTTGCGGTTTACTTTCCCTTCCACGAACATGTATAGATCTTGCTTTTTCTTATGGAATGTCTTGGATTTTGGTGCTACCAAGTGTTGTGGTATGAAAGTAAATACATGTCAATAACGTTTTATTACAAATATGAATCCGTCAGTTTTGCAAAAACAAAAACTAAAGTCTAGAATATATGTAAAATAACCCTTTTGAATTTTATGTATTATAAATATTGTGCGTGCTGTTCATAGCGTTACTATAGGGAAACATACCTGCACCGCTGCACGCAATTTTCCTACATTGCCCACTCATTCTTATAAAAAGGATTTTTTTTATGAAGTAAAATTCTTATATGATTCACTTCAGGGTCATATTCAACTATTGAAAATTTTGTGTAATGGATGATGATGATAATTAATTTTCGTTTAAATATTTTCTTTGTTGTGAATTGAAAATTTGAAATTAAGGTCACGACGTCAGTCTTGGGATGTTTTTTTTTTTGAAAGACGTCTTGGGATGTTTATATCTTATAACTATGGTCAAACTGTGGGACCATTTGGGCTTAATCAAAGCGTTAATTTGCTAACAATCAGACAAACAATCCAAATATGAGCCTGCGCACAAAAGACCCTGCATATTTTTATTTGAACTTTTTTTTTGGGGGTGTGTTTTTTCGGCGTGAGCGGCATATTTAAACTTGAATATTCTATTTCTACCCAAAAGTCATTGTTCCCGAAGAAAAAAGAGAGTAAAATCCGGTATTGCATTCTAAATTGTAAGCATTATGATTGGTTGGAGGATTTGGATTGTGCATGTGATGGACACGTGTTGAGACTTGATAGGTGGAAGCCCCGGCGAGAGACAGCTGAAAATTTCAAAACTTATGAGAAAAAAAAAGAGCGCTGAATAATCCTCCGTCACTTGATGCTACTCAACAGAGTCACTCTGTCCTGCGTTTGCTGCAGAAGACGACGATCACTTGAATCTTGATTTCTTCAGAGTTCAGATTCATCCTTTTTTCTCGAAATCATCAATTTTCACTCATCACTACCACCAACACTTGAACCAGGTTCTTCCCTATCTTCTTCATTGCAAAATACGACTGATTTTTTTTTTTGGCGTCGGTCACCATTGGCTTCGTCTTTATCCACTGCACAAATCATCCTTGAAAATTATTTGTCCTTTTCATTTTTGGCGTCATAATTATTATTGTTTTTTTTTACTTTTATTCAAATTCAAGGCGGCGTCACGAAGACTTTCTTGATTTCTTCTATATGTCTGGCTTTCTTTATTTCTTTCACTGTGGTAGCGTTTTTCAAATTTCAATCGTTTCCCTCCGGCTGGGTATGAGACTATTCAATCGTTGAAATGACGGGAATGAGTTTTTATTTATACGAAGTTTAAATTTCTACTTTATTGTAAACAACGAAGAGGCCGACTCAGTCCATTAGTCGGTGCATTTGTCCCTTTTCTGAAATTCGATAAACTTGGTGCTTTTCATTCTTTATCCCTTTCGCTATAATAGTGTGTTGATATGTAGTTCTCTGTACATGTGTATATAACGTTTGTGACGAAGACCTAGTACACTCTCTAATGCTCGTGCTTTTTCTATTCTATCGGGCCTTCTCTCTTGTTTTTTCTTATGGTTTTTTGTTTTAGGGTAGGTTTTTGGTCATAACCAAGACAAGACCGAACGAAGCAGAAAGAAAGCTGAAATGACGACTGATAAATCTTCTCCGTGGTGGTGGCTAGACAATCGCTGCATCACTAGACGATCACCTTGGCTCCAATCCACTCTCACTGGTATAAACTTCTTTGGCTTCTATCATCCTCCATAATTTTCTTCCCTTCAATTTTCTTGTTGCTCTATAAGACGCAACTAAACCCCTAATTTTGAAATTGTAAGGCATAAACTTCATTCTTTATCATTTAGAACATGAATTTGTCTGAAATCATCACACCTAAGGGATTGAAGATTGATGGTAGGGTTGTCAATGTATTGGACCCACCCAAGCGGTCATCCTAATATAAAATGTTGATTTCTTAAAGCTCGCTGTGGGTCTCCATTGTAATTTTCTGGGAATTACTTTTGGTCTTTTTCATGACTTTTGTACTCCGAACTTCTCTATTGGAGCAATCTATTGTTACTTTATTTTGACTTTTATTTGTATATTGATGGCAGATCTGACTGAGAAGACAAAGGCAATATTGAAACTGATTGAGGAAGAGGCAGATTCCTTTGCCAAACGTGCAGAGATGTATTACCGAAAGAGACCAGAGCTCATCAGTATGGTTGAAGACTTGTATCGGACACATCGCTCCTTAGCAGAGCGGTATGATCAAGTCAGACCTGACTCTGGCATTCGCCTCCTTACAACAAGTTCATCTTCATTTCCTTCTCCCAAGTATCAATCAGACGACATCATAGGTTTCACAGATCCAAGTTATGATAGCTGTTCTGATAATTGTGATGTTGAGGAATCTGCAAATTCTGAAATTGATGATCCTGAGCAGGAAGTAGCTACTGGATTTACTAAAGAATGTGATGAAGCGACGGGTTTAAGGGAAGAAATTGAGAGACTTAGGGAAGAGAACATGGCTTACAAGGATCAACTCGACCAGAAAGATGCCCTGACTGATGAAATAGTGATGCTGAAAGGAGGAATGGAAAGACTTTTAGAGGAGAACAAGGGTTATAAGGATCAATTGAAGCAGAAAGATGTTCTGTGTGATCTAGTATTGATATTGAAAGTAGAAGTAGGAAGACTCAAAGAACAGAATGTGGCGCTGAAGGATCAACTCAAGGAGAAAGATGAAGAGAAAATAGAGGTGATAAGACACCTGAGTTTGGCAGTAGATATGCTGAAGCAGGAGAATGTTAAGATGAGAGATTTTATTGCTAAGAACTACAACAAGAAATGGAAGAACCCATTTGAGTTCAGAATACTGAAGCGAGCACTGTCAGGAAAGTTGTTTAATGGGTCACAATGAAACCAACCTGGTTTTGCGAGTTCGTAGATAGCTTAGTTATGTACAAGAGTCCTAAAAATTAGCCCGGAAGCTTTACTTTACTGTTATATAGTTCTGCTCCTATAGTTCATTTCCTAATCTGAGAATCATCAGTATCATTGTAATATAATCAGTTGTTCGTATAATATAATAATGAAAGAGCAGCAGGTAGTGAGTTGTACTAGTACCTTTTTATATATACATTCCTGAAGTGGTCACTAATTTATTTCTGTATGCAAAATGATTCAAGAAGCAGTTTGACTTAACCAAAGTAATTGGTGGTCCTAAGGGAATCTTCAGTTCAATGAATTGCTGATACTATTAAGGTGAGGTTGGTTGAGGTTTTTTAGTGGGTCTCTTTAAATAGAGGCCAGTGATGGCAATGGAAGAAACTAAACGGGAGAGAATGTCCCTGCAATTACTTTAGAACATGTCCTGTCTAAAATTCCAATAATACACTTTTATTTTCTCCATTCACAGAAAACAGAATAATAATATCAGACAGATAATAGAAACTTTTGCCATTCTTAACAGTTAGCAGCACTCAACTCAACTATGCCTTGCCTAAGTAAACATCAAATGCAGAAGAAGCATGCAATAACAAGTAATGATAGTAAAGTAGAATCTCACTAACTTGTATGTCACATGCCATGAAACTGCTGCAATATGAAGATTACCAGTAAATGTAAAGCCAGATATGAAACGGAAATGAGAGGGTGAGAAGAAGCTTGAGAAGAAGCAGGCATGGACGCCAATGGTGGAAAAGCCAAGACAGAGCCAGGAGTGGTCAAGACTTGAGGATTTGGGGGACTGGGACTTGAAGGGATTATAGGCAAAGAGGAATCAGTTGGAGAAGAAGAAGTGACTCCACTTGGTGTTGGAAACAGAGGTTCAATCTCTGGAGACTGAGTAGGAGAAGCTGATAAGCTTGAAAATGGTGCTGCTGAAATGGTGTTGGTGGAAACAAGGCTACTTTTTGGGGATGATGAGGCTAATAATAATGAGGAGGTGAGTGCCATCAAGGCCAAGAATATAGCCCAGAATGAGGAAAAGGAAGCCATAAATGATCACAGAATCAATTGCTTTGTAATGAAAACTCTCCAATGAATGTGTCTGTCTGTGAGGGAAAGTGAGGATGTAAAAAGAAAAAGTGTTGATGGAGAAAGTGGAGGAGCTGAGGAGTGAGGAGGTTTGATGATTGAGGGGTGAAATGAAACCAAACCAAAAGAAAAAGAAAAGGGTGTTTAGGAATTAGGAAGTGGTGGGTGGGCTCCAATTTTTTCCATGCTATCTGACAAAGTTGATACGTAATTCCTTTTTCAAGCGCATGAATACTCAATAGTGAATACTCAAAATAGCCTTGTGTCCTTGCTCCTTAGCCTCCCTCAACAGTTCAAATAGTGAGATTTATAATTGGATCATTTTGTGTGTGTGATTGACATCTGATTTTCTTAAAAAATAAGTTTATAATATATTCCAGTTTTTACAACTTATTACACTTTATGCTTTTTAAATAAATATTTTCGAACATGCCGCGGTAGTTTTTTCTTCTTACCTTTAAACTATCACAAAATCAAATGTACATGTGTATATATAAAGTTTCAATAATAGATAAAAATGGAAACTGGAATCGATGGGCACGGTGAAAATACGGACCTTTGGTAAAGTTTTGCAAAAAGCGAACTACATTTTCCTGAATATGTTCCTTGTTAAATCTCCAAATCATGGAAGGCGATATATTTCAGTAAAGTGCAACAGAAATGAAAATTGCTTTACACAATGAAATCATGATTACTCAATTAAAACCTTTTGGATTAAGAAGTAAAAGTAAGAATTAGGTAGAGGTGATAAACAGAGAGGGAAAAGCAACGGAAATAATAAGAGTTAAAAGTTGAGGCTCTCATTTTTGTGTGTACTAATTATCAGGTTATGTTTCATGCATTATTGGCATTGTTTTTCTGGTGAAGATGTCCCACACTGCAATCACGGACTCCACATAATTAAGAAGCAAGGATTTATTTTTTGACCTTTATATACAATAGGCATCACCCATTAGGCCATTACAACTGCTATATCTAATATTATATGGCTCTATCCTTTCTGGTAGTCCATGTTTAAAACTATAGTCTATGAAATTAAAAATAAGAGAAAATTTATTATTTGGTCTCTCTTTCTTTACTAAGTTAATAATTTAGTCCATTACAACGGGCACGCAAAGCCCCTAGTATATATATATATAACTATGTAAAGTCTGAGAATAGAAATAATTTTCAGGCCAAAGAAAAGAGTCTCAGAATAGGGAAAGGTATGTGCCTGCTAGCGCATAGTGCAAGCCCAATCCAGAATTAATGCCGTGTATAATTGTATATACCTTTCCAGGAGATTGGACTTTGGGCTTTAGAATAAAGTTTCGGCCCATAATAGATCATAAAAGGCAAGCTTGTCCATTTTTCTTTGACTCGGACTTTTTACCAACGTAGTGGAATTTGTAAATTTCTTTATTTTGTAAAAAGTTTCTTCTTTGTTTTTTTCAAACATACTTCATTATTTAAAAGATAAAAAAATATGTCAAGATAATGATTTTGATATATTGATATTGATACTCATGGTTCTGGTTTCGTGGCTGCTCAATGTTGGGATTATGATATATTGTCATATTGATATTCTTAATATATATATATACGTGCTTAATTTAATCGTTGATTGTGAAATGAGTAAACTATCAAATTGGTCCCTGGATTATTGGCTCGCTGACAGATTGGTCCCCGAGTTTAGGAAATTGACAAATAGGTCCCTGAATTTTTCTAACGAGTCAAATAGGTCCCCGAATAACATGCACAGAAGGACCTATTTGACAAATGTTAGAAAAATTCGGGGACCTATTTGACTCGTTAGAAAAATTCGGGGACCTATTTGTCAATTTCCTAAATTCGGGGACCAATCTGTCAGCGAGTCAATAATCCAGGGACCAATCTAATATTCGATTTAATTTTTTAATTCGAGGTAATGATTTTCAAGCCTCAACGTCATCGCTTGCTTGGCTGCATTAGCATCTTCATTAAGATAAACAAAGTCAGCGTGCATGGCTACTTTTCACATTGACAGTGACCACTGACCAACCATCCTCCTCAATATTTTGCATTTTGGTCCAACATATATGAAACTGAAACCAACCATTTTTATATTAACTTATCTTATCAGACTTCAATAAATAAAGATTAAACTACCAATTTAGTCCCTGAAAAATCAAAACGGTATACAAAGTAGTCCTTTTTATAGACTAAATAGTATACTATTTTAATCTTTGAGGGACTAAAAAGCACACTGTTTTGATCTTTTATGGACTAAATTGTACATTTCAAGTCTTTCAAGAACTGAGTTATCACCTCAGTGACCTTTCAGGGACCAAATTGTTATTTTACTCATAAGTGAATAAATAAATAATTCCTGAAGTGCTCAGAATACATGTTTTGAAGAGGAAGGCTTCAGTTTGTGAATAATTTGCATTTCAGTGAAAAGGAGACAGGCTGCAGAATATGGAACATAGCATTAATTAGCATGCCATGCGGGACAGTAGTCTTATATATATATGAGGAAGAACTAAGTGAATGGATTGGATGCATGCACATAATTAAGAATATATAAGAGAAAGCTTCAGATTCAATGCAAGATGCATTGAGATTGCTTCACTTATAAAGGACCTTGCTAGCTAGCAATCACACATTATTCTTTATCTCTGTTTAATAGAAACAAGAAAGAATAAATTGGCATGTTTGTGCAGTAACACATTATAGCTTTTGATGGCTGCTTCTTATATAAGAAAACCCAAGTAAGAAGCTACTTCATATCTATTTGGCTTTCTACTAATTTTGTCAAAAGACTAGATTTATAAGTTTTCTTATATTTTTGTTATAAGACTTCTAATGAAATTTAAACACATAACAAATTTGTTTTGTATCATCAATTATATTAGAGAGAAAAAATTTAAAATATCATTAAATGAAATTTATGATAGATATATAAGAAAATTTATATCATTTTTTTCTTTTTAAACCGGATGATCTTATCGCTTTTTCAAAGCACTTTGGTGGATTAGTTTAATGTAGAGAGGGTAGGATTAGAAAGATAAACCGGAAACCAAAAATGTTTCTTTTTCTTGTTTGGGATTTCTGTTCATTAATAATAAAGAAAATTACTTTTTGGATTCATTTATTTATTGACTAGAATTAATGAGTATTCATAGTCCGATTAGATTGGGTTCATATCCTGAGAAGTGAGAACCAATTCATTCGAGACATTTAGGAATATATATATAATGGGTTAAATTTAACTTATTTACTAATAAAAAAAAAAGACTGGATTCATCCAATTTTCGTACACCTAAAGGAAAAAAAAAAGGAACGAAACAAAAATATCTAAGCTGAATTAATTTGCTCTTACAAAATCCAAAGCGGTAGGTAGTTTTTTCATTTTTTGCCTTTTCTATTCTTGTTTATTATTTTATGAAAAAATTAAAAAATATCCATAATCATTAAATATCTTATACAAAAGCTTGCAGAAGATAGCACGCAAGTTGGTTTTTAGTTTTTTCTTATAATTTCCGCCTTTATATTTAATGATACATTAAAAGTAAAGTTTTTATCGTTAGTCCCTTCGGACTAAACTATTTAGAATTTTTAATGTCATTTATTACTAGCTAGTGTCAATAATTTAATGTCATTTATTACTAGCTAGTGTCATAATTTATCGTTAGTCCCTTCGGACTAAACTATTTAGAATTTTTCTAAATACATTTAATATTTTGAATATATTATTATAACTTATAATGGTTGATCCTTAATTAATTCATTGTTTTTTCTAGTGTGAGTTTAATTTAGTTTGAATATATTATAAAAAGCCGCTGTGAAATTGAATATATTAAAAAAAAGTCAACTTAAGTTAATGAACTATTTGAAAATTATAATAAATGTAANTTTATATGTTTTTAAGTTTGATTATAGCTAAATGATGATATTAACATGATTAAATAGTTTACTTTTGTGTAATGTTGCAAAATATCAAAAGTTTGTTTTTGGAAATACTGGAAACGTCTTTTTGACGTTTCCTGTTTTCAGCCTATTTCAGAAAATGTTTCCAGAAAACATTTTCAAAAAAACTGTACAAAACACGTTTTCAGTCATATTTCCTGTTTTCAGTGAAAATGGAAACAGGAAACAGGGCAACCAATCAGACCCTTATTTTTTTGTCCCAGAATTATAATCGAGTCAACGATTTAGTGCCTGAATTGTAAGAAAATATGAATTAGTCCCTGGATTTTACACCATCATCAATCTTTTGGTCCCTGAATTGTAGAAAAATACGAATCAGACCTTGAATTTTACACTACCGTCAACTTTTTGGTCCTTGAATTGTAGAAAAATATGAATCAATCCCTGAATTTTACATCACCATTAACCGTTTGGTCTTTGAGCCGGTTTGTATTTTCTACAATTTAGGGATTGATGGTGGTGTAAAATTTAGGAACTGATTCGTATTTTTCTACAATTTAGAGACTAAAAGGTTGATAATGGTATAAAATTCAAGGACTAATTTATATTTTTCTATAATTCAAAGACTCAATTGTTGACTGAATAACAATTTAAGAATAAAAAAGTAAGTTATATCTATATATTAACTAAGAGGAGGCGGCGGTAAAATCGCTGTTTCGCTGCCAAGAGTAGACATTTAATAAAACAAAAACATTTACATTACCAAAAAGAAAACATTTATAAGACCAAAAAAAAAAAAAAACAAAAACATTTTGATCAAGTGTCACGGACTCACATGGCAATGGTTGGGGCTTGTTTCTACGAAGAAGAGTCTCATCTCTCAGCAAATAGTAAATACTC
This sequence comes from Chamaecrista fasciculata, assembly GCA_003254925.1. Classification (NCBI taxonomy): domain Eukaryota; kingdom Viridiplantae; phylum Streptophyta; class Magnoliopsida; order Fabales; family Fabaceae; genus Chamaecrista; species Chamaecrista fasciculata. The sequence goes on from QANZ01042365.1 coordinate 150,415, forward strand.
CCGCTTCTATATATGTGGTGTTTAAGATTTTTACATACAGATTAAGAAAATGATTAGCCAACATAAAATGAAGAGAAAAATGAAGTAAAATGACTAAACTATCCCTATTAAATTACTTGGAAAATGTTTATATATTTATGACTCTACTATATTTAATAAGGGTAGAATGGGTAAAAAAATAATTAATGCTCTCTTGAATTTATAAAACATTAGATATTTTAGAAAAAAATGATTTTCTAAAACACCAGATATTCAGAACTGGAGGGGGTAGTAAATACAAACAAAATAATAACAATTTTTTGAAAAAGTTATTCCGGTTTTTCTTGTACTATTAGCATGATATAATTATCGTTACCTTGTATTCTTTATAAAACGCAAACCATGCATTCGCACCGATCTCAAATAATCTTTGTATATTCAGTTCTGAGTCATTCACAAAACATTGTGATCCTTGATCCTTATAAAATAAAGAAAAGTCAGAAGGAACCGATTCAAATCGATACTACCTTGTATTGTATTAATACAAGATCAAAACTTGGAACTGATCTCTTATATTTTATTTATTTTATATTGGTTTTGTATATTTATATAATTTTTTAAACTAATTTTAAATCTATTTTCAAAATGTAATTAAATTTTTTTTATTAATAATCTTAATTAAATAGAAAATAAATTTTTCAATAGTTAGTGTATAATGTTAAATTGATTATATTCATACGTGAAATAATAAGATATGAATAATTTTATTTATTTGATAGTAAAATAAATTTATATACTTTGAAAACTCAATTTTTTTTGTTGCTCATATTCTCAACTCGACAGGTTAAGGACTAATTATCTGCGAATTAAAGTTCCATTTAAAGATTTGTCACTAATTTAGGATAAGATTCAACTCTGAGAAGCCACCCAATGAACAGCTTGATTTGAAACTCAATTTAATTCCAAGAGGACAATAAAAGTAACTCATAAAAATGGTCCCACTTTGATAAAGTCTCCTTGAGAATTCAGATTGATTCCCACGGCAATTTTACCCATAAAAATCATACATCCTTCATCCTCTTCCTCTGATCTCTTGATCTTACATAGTTTCTAGCAAGTTTGTTGAATCAACATCACCAAGAAGAAGAAGAAATGCAGGAGGAAGCGAGTGTGATGATCGTTGGAGCAGGACCTTCAGGTCTGTCTGTAGCTGCATGCTTAACAGAAAAATCCATTCCCTTCATAATCCTCGAAAGAGAAGATTGCTTTGCTTCTTTATGGAACAAGTATTCCTATGATCGCCTTCATCTTCATCTCAGAAAGCAATTCTGCCAGCTACCCCACATGCCATTCCCTTCCTCATTTCCTCAATACATATCCAAGAATCATTTCCTTCAATACCTTCAAGACTACGTTTCACACTTCCATATCACTCCTCTGTATTGCAGAACCGTCGAGGAAGCAGAGTACGATGACGTGGCAGAGAAATGGAAAGTGAAGGCCAGGCTTTCAACTTCAACTGGAGAATATTCCGGCGAGGTCGAGGAATATTCCGGGAAGCATCTGGTGGTGGCCACCGGAGAAACCAGCGACCCCTTCGTGCCGGAGGTGAATGGGCTCAGTGAGTTCAATGGAAGAGTGGTTCATTCGACTCGGTTCAAATCAGGGAAGGATTTTAAAAATGAGCATGTTTTGGTGGTTGGGTCTGGCAATTCTGGCATGGAAATTGCATTTGACTTAGCCAACCATGGTGCCAAAACTTCCATTCTAGTTCGAAGTCCGGTGGGTAATTCTTTATTTGCTTTCAATATTAGTTAATTAATTATATATTTGTGATGAAATTAATCATCATGTAGGTTCATTTTCTGCCGAGAATGGTTGTGTCAATGGGATTGATGTTGTTGAAATACTTGCCACTAAACATAGTGGACTCACTGATGGTGATGATAGGCACGTTGGTATATGGGGATGTGCAAAAATATGGGATCGCTAGGCCAAAGGAAGGTCCTTTTTATATGAAGGATAAGTATGGAAAATATCCTGTCATCGATGTTGGAACCTACCAAAAGATCAAATCTGGAGAGATTCAGGTAACTCGAATCAAAACTGCCTTCACTTCACTTTCAGAATTCAGACACACACAAGTATGAATAAACAGTACTATATGATTTATGAGTGAGTATCAAGTTTAATTCTTATTTTTGAACTTCATGATTAATAAAATTCTCATGTCTGGATAAATTTTAAAATAATTATTTTTTACTGATATAAAACTTATTTTTATATTTTTTTGCATTACTTTAGTATATACAAAATATTTAATATTTGATTTTTTCAATTTTACTTTTTTTAACAGAAAATTTAAAAATATTATATTTTTATGAATTAAAAATAAAATATTTATTATTACAGAAATAATACAAATCTTTTTACACATTTCTAAACAAACTGATCGATCTACATAGTAAAAGTTCAGAATACTCATTAAATATGAGTATTTTGTATAAACTCTAAAAAACAGCTATTGGTTCAATCATTCTTTTTTACTTTGTAATTTTTATTTTCACAAAAGTGATTTGTCACTGATTGTTCGATTTTGTGCTAAAAGACTTGTGACTTGCCTTCCTTAATCAAAGTCAAATTTACAAACTTTCCACAAATCATAATCAATCCAAGATTGTGACTTGCCTTCCTTATCTTTCAATAGACTCATTCATACTAAAAATATAAATGAACAATCAATTGCTGCTTGTGGTAACGTGACGTAATGGAAAGGTTTAATACAATGTAACGTACGTAGGTATTACAAGGGGAGATGGAAAGCGTAAAAGGCAACGAAGTAGTGTTCAAGAATGGCACGTCGCAAACATTTGACTCCATTGTCTTCTGCACTGGTTTTCACAGATCTACGCGCAAGTGGCTTAAGGTATTTACTATGTATATTGTATGGTTTGATTACACATTGTTGAATATTAATATAATTATTATTATTTTGCCCTGAAACATTGTTGAATATTAATTTCTTAATTGTATGAGAATCTGAAAATCACATGGCTTGTTTGGCAGGGAGATGATTATCTGCTGGGTGATGATGGTATTCCCAAGCCTAAGTACCCAAACCATTGGAAGGGAATCAACGGTTTGTTTTGTGCTGGGCTCTCAAGGAAAGGCTTTTATGGAGCATCAATGGATGCCCAAAATATAGCAAACCATATTAGCTCATCTCTGTGATGCAATAGTATTACTTAAAAACAATATTGAGAGATTATGTATTATGTAGTATCCCTCTGCCTAGAGAGGGAAAATTTTATAAGATATATTCAAAAAAGGATTATGATGTTTCCTCTTTTCTTGTGTTGATTGGCAGCCGAATAATAATTTGCTGAATTTGTATTTCCAACATGGGCATGATGCTAACTCAATAGTCATTAATCCTTAAAATTTGCTATGTGCAAACCACACAACTGGTAGTTAAGTTTTGTTTTTTTACTATTGGTTCCATTTTTGTCAGATCCAAATCAAAATCTCAGATAAATAATTGTATATGATTACATCAGTGGCATGACATCTACTCAATTAGGCTTATAACAGCCACTCTTATGTGCACTATCTCCCACCAAAAGGAAACAAAGTTTACATAAAAATGTTGTAAGATGAAACCTGGAGCACTTTCAGGTTTATCGAACAAGAGGGGACAAACAAGAAGAAATAAATATGAAAAGTTATAAGAAAAACTAATTTAGATATTATGGTGGGAAGAGATTAAGAAAAAGAATATATCTTTTCTAGTATGCCCCCTCGTAAGAATTTAGACTGATCAATTTTCATGTGTTTTCATGAAGGTTAGTTGATACTGTCACTAATTGGTGCCCAAAATTTGCTACCTTTGCCTTGAAAGTATTTGCTGCTGCCATAGAAATTTCACATTTCAATCACCAGATGTAAATTTATGCCCAGAGCAGACCGTCAAAGCCAATTTCAAAATTTGAAACTGGACTATCACCAAAATCACGGTCCGGTGGTTGATCATCTCCAAATGAATCAACATATGGCTCTGAAAGATCTGAAGACCTTTCAGAAGGGATCCCATAATCTCTCAGTATGCAGGATGAAGCAGCTGTAGCTGCTTCTCTCTCCAAAACAGCAATATAGTTATCTTCGAATTCGAAACATAGATATCTGTCCTTGCATGCTGATCATGAACAAAGAGCAACTTCAACATGTTTCTTAGGTTAAAAAAAAAAACAAAAAGAGAAGAATGGATAATAGTAAAAGATGTTAAACTTACAGTCAACAAGGTGTGCAAGGTGGTGGATATTTTTAATTCGACTCCCATTGAATTTCAAAACCTGCAGTTTTTTGGTTTTAAAAATTTGTCTAACATAGCAGCAGTCAATCTCAAAAATTTAAATGACTTGCCTGCTGATTGCTCATATCTTCGTATCCTATGTTGACTTCATTTGCTAAGACCTGTAATCAGAAAGAGAAGCGAAGAGAGGTTATACCCCATAAATCACTTGAAACATCTCAATGAAAAAATGCTTAATGCATCACAGCAGTTGAAATAAAAAAGAAAAGAGAGTTAAAGCTTAATGCTACATTTTCAAGATGAATGCTACCATCATCCTATACATGTAGTCGAAGAAAAAATCCAGCAACCAACCTGTGACAGGATTACAATCTGTTCCCCTTTAAACCTTGCCAGAGAATAACGTGCCTTCGTCAATAATTTCAGCTGTCCAGAGGAGAGAGAATTTTCAATAAAAACTCAATGGACATTTGAGTCACATTAGTAATTTACAGCTGCTAATAAGTTAACTCCTCTAACTCGAGTCAGAACTTACCCCTATGGAGTCTTCACATTCCTCGCTGCCAATAGATCAATAATATTGGTGAAATTAGAAGTACAACTTCAGCCAAAAAAATGAAAAGAAAAAAGAAATCGAGTATCGCCAAATATGAAGAATATATACATATATACAAGTTATACAACATACTCTATCAATGGCTCTGAGAGGGGTGTAAACACTAGACCGGCAGTTATTAGATAGGAAGGCTGACCTCCATCAATATGATAGGGAACCTTGAAGAGAGAAATAAGCATTGCAAAACATAAGTATCAGACCATGGATGTCACAAAATTGGTGGAAGCCATATTTTCTATGACATACCAAATGAACTCGTGGGTTTAAAACAACTTTAGCTTTCATCAGCGTCCCTGCTCTGATGATACCAAGCTCTGCAGTGTCACCTGCAAATCTGTATAACACCATTACTCTAGGCTTTTACACAGAACATATCTAAGAGCAAGGAAAACAAACACTTTATATGCATCTTCTTGGAATCAAAGGAGAAGTGTTAAATATCCTCAGCACCCTCACAATATATAATGTTGCAGATAAATCAGAAACTTATAGCAATGTAAGTAAAAATGTCGAAACTGCATGCAAAAGCTCGTTGGATATAAATATTGTAACATTTTATCAGCAATGCGTAACATAATCAGAAAGAAGTCATAAACTTTGGCCCAAAGAAAAGGAAGTGATAAGCTATTGAACAATTAAAAAAAAAAAGAAGGCCGTACTTTTGACTAATGAGGAATCTGAATGCTATTCGCTCATTTGATCTGAATGGAACTGTCCCTTCACAGCCAACATGAACATCATCAAAACTGACAATTACATCACCCTGAACAAAAAATATTATTCAAAATGTTAATATCCAAAATGTGTTGAAAGAGCATTCATATGTGTCTTCTCTCCAACCCCTTTCCTTTTAAAATGTGTTACAAAGGTCTCCAAATTAATAACTAGAAGTTGACAGTTAGACTATTAAACAAGGATTACACAAGGTATGCCAGCTGCTATTGAAAGTCAACATCCTTCATGGATGTGAGTTTTTGTTTAACAGTTGAAATTCTTTAGGATTCCACTTTTCAAAGCATTCAAATATGGTAACTAAAAATACATTAGGATAATGTTAAGAAGCATTTTAGATTATTCTGATCTCATAAAGCATCCAAGGACAACATTTTTGGAAATTAAAATTGTCAAGGTCAAATATCCCACCTCCTTTAGTACATTATTTGCATCTGCAGTTGGTTCAACTCTACGCACCAATACACCCTGCATGTGATAAATAACATGAAATTAGCTTCCAAATTTACCATCTTGTTCATACAAGCAAAGCACCATACCCACATTCCTTTGGTAGAGACATAAATAACACAATTATTCAAAACTCACAGCAAGGCCTATGATATACAGTTGTGAATAATCATCACCATGAACAACAAAATTGATCCCATCATATTATGAAAGTTACGGTTTTTATGCAGATTGATCTAAAAAAATAATAAAATATCAATGTGACATGAATGCGGCCAAAGTTCAAGTATGATAATTTTTGCTTTCAACCCCTTTAGATCGTATAAAGGCAAACCTCATTAGCTTGTACTTTCAAGCATGCTCTTAGTGCGGGATTCTCTAACTTCTGTAGAAGTACGCCAAGGCAAGGGAAACCTGGGATTGAAATTGAAGTTCCAGACAACAACACAGTTTGCATGTTAAGTTTGATGTACAGGTTAGAGGTACAATGGACATCATAATGGAGACAATGTTGTAAACTATTCTATAGATGCAATGCTGAAACTGAAAGGTGGAACAGAAACCATAAGTCGTCACAAGAGAGAAACAAGGGAACAGCCTTTGACTCCCAATTACACAAATTGTATGGTCATCAGCAACAGCCAGTATATTTTTTTTACTGTTCTTGTTTTGTGCAAAAATGTTAAGAGATAAATGAACAGACAGAAAACAGAATACAATCTGATATGAACATTTTGAGGTTCTCTAGAAAATTGCTATGGACATGGCTTCTAAATTGATATTAGATTAAAGAATTTTACAATTGTTAATGCAGAAGTTTTATATTGAGTAGCTCTAACTTCATAGTTTGTACTAGAAATAGGAAAAAAGTTTTGTCCAGAGAGTAATACAAAATAATATTTAGTAGGCTAAAACACTAAATAACCTAGCAGTTTGATGCAGTAATGCTTCAAATCCACCAAATATTAGCATATTTAAGAAGGATTTCTTACCAGTGTACTTGCCATTTCTCTCATAGTCAGTCAGAAAATGAGAAACGACTGTGGTTGGAATGACATATCCAATATTCTCAGCCTCTTCAGATCTGTAGACCTAGAGACAATGTCCCATAAAAGAATGAAAAAAAAAAAAAAAAGCAGGACAGCATAGAACAGTCTCTAATTAAATAGTACAAGCTACCAAATAGGATATGAATTCTGAAGTATGATCATTTTCTTGGTTTTAGAAATAAAGTGGTTATTCTCCCTAACATAATTCCAATAAGTTGTCCAGGGAAGCAAGTGTTTATATTGGTTCTTGAAAAGTGGGGCAATAATACAAAAGTATATAAGCCAAGTAAAATTTGATATATCAACTGATAGCAGGCCGTACTGTCTACCTGAAATGCAACACCAATGCACTCCCCTTGGTCATTGAAGGCTGGACCACCACTATTACCTAAAATTTAGCAGTATAAGCAATGGCAATAGGCTATAAGGATCTAATTTTCAAAATAGAAAGACCAGAGAACTTTTCCCCCTAGCAAACAGTATTAAACTAAAGTATGAGTGTCACTAACCAGGATTTATTGCTGCATCAATTTGAATCCCCAACAAATCAGATGATCCATGAGCATATGATGTGACCTGGTTATATTTTTTTTACAATAACTAAGCAGTAAGTATGAAGAAACATCCTAACACACCAAGAAATAAATCTATACTGTAACTGGTAAAATTAAAAATTGTGAATTGTTACATTCAAGATGTCAAACCTCTATACGAGATACAACTCCCTTTGTCACTGAAATTGTGTCTCCTCCAAGGGGATATCCCACTACAGTTACAGCATCCTACAAGTTGGAAAGCCACATAGGAAAAGTCATAATTGGCAAAATATACAAGCTTTCAATCATTGGTTTCAGATCACTCCATCACTATTTCTTGCATTCTAAACAGGTATGTTAAAGCTACACAATCTTTGTAGTTTGTGAGAATAGTTAAAAAATCAAATAACGCCTATTTTGTTAACAGTAAATGTAGAGAGGATGGAAACAGGAAAGTAAGGCATGTTGAATTGAATGTCATGTAGATCATTATATATATCAGTATTGTTTAAGTTCAATTGTTGGATATTCTTTTAACTTATGAGTATTTTTAACATTTTAAAACATTAACTATCTAGAAAGAAAGTAACGACCAGCATCACTTACCTGACACTAAAAAGAAAGTTATAACGATTCAGCTAACCTCAATTTCATTAGCAAATTACTTACTCCTTTCTTTAGGAAAGATTCCATTGAGAAAAGACACAAAAAGGGGGGAAATATTTTAAAAGCAAGCAACGTTCACAAGAAAACAAATCATGACAATTCCAAAAGGAATAAGGTTTAGAACCTGGAGAAGGGGCATACGTCCAAACCTTAGAGGTTCGACCTCTTTCCAAAATTCTTCACTTTCTACTGAAAGCAATGCTATATCACAGTCAATACCTCTAGCTAAAACCTGTACATTCCATTGAACATGAGCCAAATATCAACTTCTCCAGATAAGTGAGATAACACAATTTCCACAAATTGAGACTACTTCCAGACATGTCAAAGCAAATTGTTTTCGAGACCCAGCGGTGGACAGGACACCAGAGGGGCATACTGACATGGGATTAAAGGGAGAGATTCTTTTATATGGTCAATACCTTAGCCACATATTTTGTATCATCCCCTCTTCTCTTGACTTTAACCTGCAATCACAGCATCAGAAACAAACGATAACAATAGAATATTCTTAATTCTATTTGGATCATGCCTTAATAACAAATGGAATAGTATAAAGTAGAAACAAAAAGTAATATCAAGATAGCATTTTGGTTGCTAGATGTTTTTATAGCCAAGAGTCAAATTAATTTGTCGACAGGCCAAGCTACAGCACCAAGTTGGCAATTGGCATTGCCAAATAGCAAAGAAGCAATCCTAAGTTTTATAAAATAAATCTTTCTATAATTTTCATTTTCATTCAATCTGAACTACGAGCAAACTTCTCCTACGTTTCCACTTTTAATTACCTATTTCATAAAAAGGACCAATTGGAAACCTACTTTTAAAACTTACCACAAAGCTCAGTCAAGAAATTTCTATTACCAGATCTATTGAAGATTAGACAACTGGGAGAATTACCTGGGTATAATGTTCCACACAATGTGCATTGGTCAAAAGCTTCCTACCTCCAATCATAAACGCGCTGCACAAGATGTGGCTTGTGAAATTAAGAAGAGATGTATTCTTCAGATATACTGAGAGGATTTCAAAAGTTTACCTTCCAGTACTAGTGTATTGTCTTTGTTTTTGCCAAGGAAGAGAATAATCTGGTGCAGTATGGGTGCAGTAAACCTTAAAATGTTTACAGGAGAAAACAACTTAACCAAGACAATATACATAAGTTTGAACTGTGGACAACAAAGAAAATGCTCTATTTAACCGAACGTGCGGAGATTGATCAATTTTGTAAGAAATTACTCATAATACTGATATAGGTCAATTAGTATAATTGAATTTGAAACCATTTGACTAACTGGTGACTATCAGGAAAGCTCCCAACTCTCAAATCTCCATAAAGGACATCAACTAAACATAAATGTAGAATACCATATTTGGATTTGAACTTTGAAAGTTGACGTGTTTTAGAAAATGAAAAATAACAATAATGAAAGCGTCAAGTCTTTACCTTCACAACAGCATTGAGGAAAGATGCGCCTTGTATGTTACTTGGTTCAACCTGAAATTGAATATAATTATGTTAAGACGTTAGAGAGAAAAATGCAAGGAGAAATAACCAGATAGTGTCAAGTATCAAAACAACGAAAAAAAAAAAAAAAAAGTGTCGGGTAATTTTTTCCTTATACTTCTTTTTATGCTGTTAACACAAATCTATTTGGTTACGTTTAATGTTTAGGGCTACAATCTTTAACGATTCCATAAAGAAATTTATACCTGTTGCTCCTTTGAATCAAAAAGAAACTCCTTTTCTTTTCTTGGCATGCCAAATGATTTATGAGCAATTGGTTGAAGTCCCCCCTCAACCCCTCTACCACTATCTTCACTAGCATGTAGGAAACGCCTTCCATCTTTTGATTGCACCGAATGCTTCTTCTGTGCAAAAGCTTCCTTCTGGAATCACAAGCTCCGATTGTTAAACCGTAATACACCCACCTTTGGATACAATATAAATATAAAACTATATATCAATTATTTCTTATTTAATTGACATTTACAGTACACTTCACTAACAGTTCCGACCCGATTATATATTGTAGACTCTCATTTCTGGCAATTTTCCTCTACCTCGTTATCCATTGGTGGCAACAAATGAAATGCTGACAAGTGGGGTTATATTTGTCACTTAATCTATTGTCTAAGCTTAAACATATGCAGATGTTAGTGCTGATGCTAGAAGCCTCATAGCGTCTTGAATGATCTTCAACTTCATTTTGTCATTAGATTGCTTAAGCTCATAGTTGAGTAAAAGTAAAGACTCTCAACATGTCAAATAGGAAAGCGAAATTAAGGGAAGAAATGCAAGAATAGAGTAGGGTTTACTTACTTGTCTGTTGGATTGAGGTGGATTTAAATCTGTGCGCTTGTGATTAAATACAGATGCTCGGGAAGTGAGGGAAGCGATAGGTCTGTTTGGAGTGAGGAGATAAGAATAAGAGTGAGAGGAAATGGAATAGCGGAATTGAACGGAGGAGGATAGCACAGAGGATAAGCAACTACAGCTCGATACTGCAACGGCCATCTTTACGAGAGCGTCAAGAGTGAGAGAAGCAAGTTCGGAGTGAAAATAATACCAGTTTCAACTTTCATACCATGCTTTG
>QANZ01042382.1:0-11979 GCA_003254925.1 Chamaecrista fasciculata
AACACATAAATAAAATGATTGGCCCTAGGGCACAATCTCCATCAACAACCTCCCCCAAGCTCAATCCTCTTCTAGGGAGGATGTATAGGCTCGCAAGGTTTGAGATTGTGCTTCGAAAAGGTCGAACTCCCTTTTATTGGCCATCGATATAAGGTAGACGATGTTGAGATGAGAAGAAGAGGAGAGTGAAACGAAGCAAGGGGCATCTTCTCCTCAATTCGAACCTAAGTTACCATTTAATTACTTGATTAATTGACAAACCATGGGCGTGAGTTGCTAGGAACAACTTGAAACGGATCTTGGATGATAGGAAACGTTGTATGCTTGAAGCTTCCAACAAGATTCACCTCCATTGTATCAACAATGAACCACCATCTACTCTGTAACGTTGTTAATCACAGCCTCCCCCAAGTTCAATCCTCTTCTAGGGAGGATGTATAGGCTCTCAAGGTTTGACATTGTTCTTCGACAAGCTCAAACTCCCTTTGATTGGCCATCGATATAAGCTAGATGATGTTGAGAGGAGAAGAAGAGAGAAAACAAAGCAAGGGGCATCTTCCCCTAGGCGTTAGTAACTCGGAACAACTTGAAACGAATCTTGGATGATAGGAAACATTGTATGCTTGAAGCTTGCAACAAGATTCGCCTTCATTGTATCAACTATGGACCACCATCTACTCTCTATCGTTGTGGACCACAACCTCCCCGAAGCTCAATCCTCTTCTAGGGAGGATGTCTAGCCTCTCAATGTTTGAGATTGAGCTTCCGCAAGCTCGAACTCCCTTTGGTTTGCCATGGATATAGGATAGACGATCTGGAGAGGAGAAGAAGAGGAGAGAAAACGAAGCAAGCGGCATCTTCCCCTCAACTCTAACCTAAGTTACCATTTAATTACTTGATTATTTGACAAACCATGGGCGTGAGTGACTTGGAACAACTTGAAAGGATCTTGGATGATATGAAACATTGTATGCTTGAAACTTGCAACAAGATGCGCCTCCATTGTTTCAACTATGGACCACCCTATACTCTCTATTGTTGTTAATCCCAACCTCGCCCAAGCTCAATCGTCTTCTAGGGAGGATGAATAGGCTCTTAAGGTTTGATATTGTCCTTCGACATGCTCGAACTCCCTTTGATTGGCTATCGATATAAGCTAGACGATGTTGAGATGAGAAGAAGAGGAGAGAAAACGAAGCAAGGGGTATCTGCCCCTCAATTCGAACCTAAGTTACCATTTAATTACTTGATTATTTGAAACGGATATTGCATGATAGGAAACGTTGTATGCTTGAAGCTTGCAACAAGATTCACCTCTGTTGTATCAACAATGGACCACCATCTACTCTCTATCGTTGTAAATCACAACCTCCTCCACGCTCAACCCTCTTCTAGGGAGTATATATAGGCTCTCAAGGTTTGAGAATGTGCTCCGACAATCTCATACTCCCTTTGATTGGCCATCGATATAAGGTAGACGATGTTGAGATGAGAAGAAGAGGAGAGAAAACGAAGCAAGGGGCATCTTCCCCTCACCTCTAACCTAAGTTACCATTTAATTACATGATTATTTGACAAACCATGCGCTTGAGTGGCTTGGAACAACTTGAAACGGATCTTGGATGATAGGACACGTTGTATTCTTGAAGCTTGCAACAAGATTCACCTCCATTGTATCAACAATGGACCACCGTCTACTAGGGAGGATGTATAGGCTCTCAAGGTTTGACATTGTCCTTCGACAAGCTCGAACTCCCTTTGATTGGCCATCAATATAAGCTAGACGATGTTGAGAGGAGAAGAAGAGGAGAGAAAACAAAGCAAGGGGCATATGTTGGAGATTGTGCCCTAGGGCCAATCATTTTATAAATATGTTGTGAACATATTAATTAATTTATGGAGATAAATTAATGGTTATCATATTATTAGCATGTTTACTATGATAACAGTCCTTGATTAATTATGTGATGATTAATCTAAATTTGTCCCTGGTCGATTGTTTTCGTGGGAGCGAAAATGAACTAAGACCAGCATGACCTCGGTGCATAGAGATGCATGCACTAGATGCTGGAACGAGAGTCATGGTGCAATTACGTAAGGGTTTACGAGTTGCTGGACTGACCCGGAGAGTCCTGCATGGGTTTAGTCATCAGCTTGCATCTCCTGTACGCCTGTCACGACGCCTTATACCTAAGGTCATCATTATTCCGGCGTTGTAGTTGTCAGACTTTGGCTTACTCTAACGTTTTCTCGTAGCAGGGTAGCCATAAGGGCTAGGTACGGGTTTGGTTGATTGCCGTGCTGAGGAATGTGGATTGCCCAAAATGGGATTTTGTCCCACATTAAATAAGAGATATCTAACTGGCGCCCTCAATGAGTCTGTCCAAGGAAATGCGTGGCCACGCTGGGAAATGGTACTTACTCAAGAAGATCGAGAAAGTTATGGTTGGATTAAGGATGACTTTCCTGTGCCTTATCCAGAACCAAGATATCGTGTGACAATAGGGTCTATGACAAGGTGGTACTAAGGTTAAGTCGGTTTTGGTAAAAACGATAACTCACGTGTTTTGGGTAGTCGTGATGGCTTGCTAGAGTTCGCTCACGACTTGTAAGTCATAGAGATGGCTTGCTGCCAACTTCACGTGAGGCCTGCTGGGTCACACATGAGCAGGATCAGGACACCGCTTAAAGGGACACGAATTAGGGTTAATTCGTGGGTCACTCCGGTGACACACTTTAAGACATAGCAAAATGTTTGGGACATTAAGTCTTGTCTTAAGTAATCTACAGTTGTGATATATTTAAATTTGTGGGACAAGTTTAAATATATAATAATTGTTAAATGGTTAATAGGGATTAATCCATTTACAATTATAATATTAGGGAATAATAAATCAAATAAGGTTCCTAAAAGTTAGGAGATTATTGATTTATAAAATTCACTAATATTGGATAAGAGGGTGGCGCCTCTTTTAGTGATTTTATTAATAAAATTGTTTTATTAATTTAAATCATGAGTTTGAATTTGAATTTGATTCAAGATTTGAATTAAAGATATTAGGGTAATATTTTAAATTCAATAAAGAATTTAAATTCAAGATTCAAATTTGAATTAAAGATATTAAGGTAATATTTTAATTCAAAAACATTGGAAGATAATAAGTTGGTTATAACTTCATAAGAGTTAGGAATGTTTTTGATTTATTAAATTCCAAGGAAAATAGGGAGGAGTTAGGCGCCTATCTAGTGGGACCCAAGGGAAGATTTGATCTTCCATTTGATTCTCCAAGATAGCAATTTGAATTTGAATTAAAATATTATGGTAATATTTTAATTAGATATTCAAGTCTTAAAATATGATATTATGTTTTTAAAATTATAAAATTCCATATTTTTGGTAATTATATAGTCTAAAAGTCGCCTAGCCTAAACCTAATTCACAAGTGCAATTTTTCTTCCTCCTTGTAGAGAGAGAGTGAAAAATCGCCACCCACCTATCCTAGAGAGAGAATTCGAATTTTCCTAAAGAGTTAGTGAGAAATTCGAGTTGTAGGATTGTTAGGGTTTTGAGAGAAGAAAAACAAAAGGAGTTTTGTTGTTGTCTTCTCCACTTTTGCGCCACCATCAATTTGGTTCAAGAAGGAGTTCTTGAATCAAAAACTCTGTAGATTCAGTTCCCTGGTTCTTTTGGTGAAAAGAACAGAAGGCTAGCACCTTGGTGTCCGATAAACTGTTCGTGTGGATCACCAGTGGAGGAAGGACGCTGATAGTGGACTTCTCGAACTCGCCTGAGTACAACCAAGCCGATTGAAATTTAGAGGTATACCACTTATCTAACGAGGTTTTAAATTCAACTAGCGGATCTCGGGTGGGAAATCTTGGGCAGCGCATAAAATTTTTGTTTATTCTTTTGCTTCCGCTGCCTGTTTTGCTCCGGGATTTCCCAACAGTGGTATCAGAGCGAGGTTAGTCCTGGATTTAAAATCGTGTTTTGTGTACATGTGATGTATGATTTGTGTGTTTACCGCTTTCAATCACATGCTTTGGTTTTACGAAAAATCCACCGAATAGTTTTCTTAAAACTGAATCTGCGAAAAGGGTGCAAATTTATGTATATGATACATAAAGAAATCAATAGGATTGATTTGAAAAGTTTTCTTGAAAATTGAGGCCAAAATCGAAATTCCTGTATAATTATAATTAAATGTGTTTTAATTATAATATTATATGGGTGACTGAAAATTTATTAAAATTATGAATTTTAAAAATTTTTGGGTCAATAATTTAAATTCTTGAATGTGATTCCTGAATTTTATAATTATTGATAATGGGCCTAATTTCAAGAAAAAGGCATGTTAAAATTGCACAACCCTAATTTGAACACACTACAAAAATCGTTTTTGATATGTGTTTTCAATATACCGTGTTTGACATAATTGTATGAATTGTTCGTATATGTAATTGTGTGGTGTTGGTAATGGCTCTAGGTTTTTGGTGTATACGGCTTTCGTGTCGTCTCCCTCTATCCGATGTAATTTTACTTTTCAGTTTATACCTCAATGTAACTGGGGTTTACTCTCTTGTAATTTTGCTTTTCCTTTTAGAAAAATTCTCTCATTGGCTTGGGAGAATTATTAGGATAGATGGGCCATATCTAAACACGGTATATATGCTTTACATTTAGTTTGTATGTGATACAAAGCGCTAGATGTATGTTTAGGATGCGATTTTAACATGCTATTTACTCTTTTAAACGCTACAACCATGTATACGATACGAGCGTGGGATTTTGCATATGATGCAAGATCCGTGCACATGTTTATATGTATGTGATACATGGGGTAATAAACATGTGGCATGACTCGTTTAATTTTAAAAGGAGTTTTAAAATTAAACTATAAAACGAAACTTTTTAAATATCAAACCCTTTTATAAAATCTTAAGTTTTCATGCCGTCAATAAAACACCCTGTTGAAATCTCGTTCATCGTACAGCGGTGATCGCCCTCCGCGACACGTATCTACCTTGACCTTGAGGAGACACGGGTGAATGGGAGTTTCAATACGACGCCTATTGAAGCCTTGGTTCATTAAATACGGTGATCGCCCTCCGCGACACGTGTTTAGTGGGGCCTTGATGATATGGGGTTGGGCTTCGGCCTCGTCGTTTGGGCCTAGCCATTCACAAGTTTTATTGTATGACTTAATGGGGTTATCAAAACGGTTTTGGATCTCAAGGCATTAGATGGGATAAACATGCCATTATAAGTATAATATGATGATACAGTCCCGTAAAGATCTAAGAGTCACATAGGATGTGATTGGTAAAGTGTTAGCTACCTAAATAACCAAAGGATACATGATCGCCCTCCGCGTGTTGGGAAATCCCGGGGCAAAACACGCAGCGGAAGCAAAAAGTATAAACAAAAATTAATTGCGCTGCCCAAAGATTTCCAACCCTGAGATCCGCTAGTTGAATTTAAAACCAGATACGAAAAGNCAGGAAAATCCAACCCTGAGATCCGCTAGTTCAATTTAAAACCAGATATGAAAAGTGTTATACCTCAAGCTTTCAATCGGATTGGTGATACTTTACGAGTCTAGAAGTTCGTTTCCACGTCCTTCCTCCACCGGTGATCCACACGAACAGTTTCCCGAACATGTGGTGCTAGCCTCCACGCCTCCTTCTCCAAAGAGACTCGGGATTCAATCTACAGTTTGTGAATTCAGGAACTCCTTCTCTGAATTCCAGGCAAGGTGGCGCAACNAATCTACAGTTGTTGAACTCAAGAACTCCTTCTTTGAATTCAAGCTAGGTGGCGCAACAATGGAGAAGACAACAACAAAACTCCTTTTGTTCTTCCTTCTCTCAAAAACCCTAAAATCCCACAATTCGAATTTCTCTCTAACTCCTTAGAAGAATTCGACTTCTCTCTCTAGGAAGGTGGGTGGCGAATTTTCTCTCTCTACTAGGATGAAAATCGACTTGCCAAAGGAATTAGGGTTTCTCACAAGCATACATGGGCTAGGCGACTTTAGGCTTATATAATTACCAAAATTATGGTAATTTTATAAATATAAAATCATGACATTACAATAATATCATATTTTAAGACTTGAATATCTAATTAAAATATTACCATAATATTTTAATTCAAATTCAAACTGCTATCTTAGAGAATCAAATGGAAGATCAAATCTCTCAATGGGACCCACCTAAGATAGGCGCCTAACTGATGGAGATTGTGCCCTAGGGCCAATCATTTTGTAAATAAGTTGTGAACATATTAATTAATTTATAGAGATAAATTAATGGTTATAATATTATTAACATGTTTACTATGATAACAGTCCGTGATTAATTATAGGATAATTAATCTAAATTGTCCCTGGTCGCTCATTCAAGTGGGAACTTGAAATGAACCAAGACCAGCATGACCTCGGTGCATAGAGATGCATGCACTAGATGCTAGAACGAGTGTCGTGGTGCGATTATGTAAAGGGTTACAAATTGCTGGACCGACCCGGAGAGTCCTGCATGGGTTTTAGTCATTAGCTAGTCTCTCCTGTACACCTGTCACGATGCCCTTAGACCTGAGGTCTTCATCATTCCGGCGTTGTAGTTGTCAAACTTTGGCTTAGTCTAACGTTACCCGTAGCAGGGTAGCCATAAGGGCTAAGTACGGGTTTGGTTGATTACCGTGCTGAGGAATATGGTTGACCAAGATGGAATTTTGTCCCTCATAAAGATGGGAGATATTTAATTGGGCCCCTCAATGAGTCTGTCCAAGGAATGTGTGGCCACACTGGAAATTGGGACTTACTCAAGGAATCGAGAAAGTTGAGGTTTGGATTATGGATGACCTTCCCGTGCCTAATCCATGACCAAAATATCGTAGGGCAATAGGGATCAGGCCAAGGTGGTACTGAGGTTAAGTCGTTTCGGCGATAAACTATAACTCGCGTGTTTTGGGTAGTCGTGATGGCTTGCTAGAGTCCGCTCTCGACTTGTAAGTCATAGAGATGATTTGCTGCCAACTTCACGTGGGGCATGCTGGGTCACACACGAGCAGGATCAAGATGCCACATCGGCACACGAATTAGGGTTAATTCGTGGGTCACATAGGTGACACCGTTTAAGACATAATTGACTGTCTTGGGACATGAAATATTGTCTTAAATAAATATCTACAGTTATATATGATATTTAGATTTGTAGGACAAATTTAAATATATATATATATATATATATATGATAATTGATAAATAGATAATGTGATTAGTCTATTTACAATTATATTCCTATTTATAATATTAGGAATAATAAATTGGATAAGTTTCCTAAAAGTTAGGAAATTATTGATTTATTAAATTCACTAATATTAGGATAAATAGGGTTGAGGATGGCGCCTAACATAGGCCTATTTTAATTAATAGAAATGTTTTATTAATTAAAAGTCATGGCTTGAAATTTGAAATTAAAATAGATTTGATCTAGATTTCAAATGATTGAATTAAATATATTAAAGTAATATTTTAATTCAATAGATATAGGGCAAGTTGAATTCTAGGTCTAACTTGGGTTTAAAATATTTGTGTAATATTTTAATTCAACAAAGACTAGAATTCAAAATTCAAAAGATTGACTAAAGATATTATGGTAATATCTTAAATCAATATTGTTGGAAAATAACAAATTAGTTACAACTTCCTAAGAGTTAGGATTGTTATTTTGATTTATTAAATTCCAACAAAAGGGAGGAGGACTTGGCGCATGGGTGAGTATCTTTTGGGAAGATTTGATCTTCCAATTTGATTCTCCAAGATTGCATTTGAATTCAAATTATAATATTAAGGTAATATTTGAATTAGGAATTCAAGTCCTAAAATTATGATATTATTGTAATCTCATAATTTTATAATTTGATAATCCTATTATTTAGGGATTCCCTAATTATAATTATCAAACTCCCCAAACCCTATATATACATAGCATAAGTCGACTTTCACTAAGCTCATGCACATTTGGGAAATTTCGACTTTTGCCTAGCCAATTCACAAGAGCAAAATCGTTTTGAGTCTTGGTGAAGAGAGAGAGAAAACACAACCCTAGTTTCCTCGAGAGAGAAAGTGGCGCAAAACCTAAAAGGAGTTTTAGGGTTTGTGACAAGGTTGTGAGATCAAGAATAGGATTCTTGATCATAAGCGCCAACTAGTTCTTGGAATTCAAGAATTGTTCTTGAACTCAAGAACACCGTAGATAAGGTCCCTGGTTCACTTGGAGAAGTGAAGGAGGCTAGCACCTAGGCATCTCCAAAACTGTTCGTGTGGATCACAGGCGGAGGGAGCACCATCGGAGTGGACTCCTCAGCATCGTAGACACAAAAGTCGCCGATTGATTTGGGTAAATCTCTAGTCCTTTTACTGATACAGATCCATATAGCGGATCCTTGGGAAAAAAATCACATGTGCGCCTGGTTTTATTATGTTTTGCGTTTAAATTTTTATATTTATACCTGTTCCGCTGCGTTGGCGTGCCCATGATTTCCCAACACTAACTCCCTTAGTTTTATTGGAATTTTATAAATCAAAAATAACTCCTAACTTTTAGGAAGTCATAACCAATTTATTTTATCCCAATGTTTTTGAATTAAAATATTACTATAATATCTTTATTTCAAATTTTGAATCCTGAATTTAAATTCTTTATTGAATTAAAATATTACCCCAATATCTTAATTCAAATCTTGAATTTCAAATTCAAATTCAAACTCATGATTTAAATTAATAAAACATTTCTATTAATTAAAATCACCTTAAAAGAGGCGCCACCCTCTATATTAATATTGGGAATTTTATAAATCAATAATCTCCTAACTTTTAGGAAACTTATTTGATTTATTATTCCTAATATTTTAATTGTAAATAATTAATCCCTATTAATTATTTAACAATTATTTAAAATGTACAAAATTTAAGACAAGACATAATGTCCCAGACTTTTCCTCTGTGTCTTAAATTAGGCCACCGGAGTGACCCACGAATTACCCTAATTCGTGTCCCTTATAAAAGGTGTTCTAATCCTGCTCGTCTGTGACCCAGCAGGCCCCACGTGAAGTTGGCAGCAGGTCATCCCCATGACCTACAAGTCGTGAGCGGACTCTAGCAAGCCATTACGACTCCCCAAAACACGTGAGTTATCGTTTGTTACCAAAACCGATTTAACCTTAGTACTTCCTTGACACCGACCCTATTGTTCTACGATATCTTGGTCATGGATCAGGCACATGAAAGTCATCCATGATCTAAACTTTACTTTCTCGATCTCCTTGAGTAAGTCCCAATATAGTGAGTGGCCACTCTTTCCTTGGACAGACTCATCGAGGGCGCCAGTAAGATATCTCCCATCTAATGGGGAACAAAATCCCTATTTTGGTCAATCCACATTCCTCAGCACGGCAATCAACCAAACCCGTACTTAGCCCTTATGGCTACCCTGCTACGGGCAACGTTAGACTAAGCCAAAGTCTGACAATTGCAACGCCGGAATAATGATGACCTCAGGTCTAAGGCGTCGTGACAGGCGTACAGGAGAGGCAAGCTGATGACTAAACCCATGCAGGACTCTCCGGGTCAGTCCAGCAACTCGTAACCCCTTACGTAATTGCACCATGACTCTCGTTCCAGCATCTAGTGCGTGCATCCCTATGCACCGAGGTCATTCTGATCTTAGTTCATTTTCGCTCCCACGAAAACAATCGATCAGTGACAGTTTTAGATTAATTATCTTATAATTAATCACGGACGTCACCACAGTAAACATGCTAATAATGTGAAAACCATTAATTTATCTCTATAAATTAATCCATATGTTCATAACTTACATAAAAGAGGATTGGCCCTAGGGCACAATTCCCAACAGACTCCCACTTGCACTAGGGTACAATCATCAATCTAGCTGTTCCTACTCCTAGGTACACTGATCAATGCGTCTAATCCCCATCGACGATACATGTCTCTCATGTATGACCCTTGCAAGCGGCTTTGTCAGAGGATCAGCAACATTATCCTCGCCTGCTACTTTGCATATCTTCACATCACCTCTGTCAATCATCTCCCTGACGAGGTGAAAACGTCTGAGTATATGTTTGGTCCTCTGGTGGGACCGTGGCTCCTTGGCTTGCGCAATAGCACCACTATTGTCGCAATACAGGGTAATGGGATCAGAGATGGTCGAAACCACACCAAGCTCGGAGATGAACTTTCTAATCCACACAGCCTCCTTTGCTGCATCCGATGCTGCAATATACTCGGACTCCGTTGTAGAATCGGCAATCGTGCTCTGCTTGGAACTCTTCCAACTCACGCTGCCACCGTTAAGGAGAAACACATATCCTGACTGCGATTTAAAGTCATCTTGGTCGGTTTGGAAACTAGCGTCAACGTAACCCCTTACACATAGCTCTTCATCAGTTCCACCGAACTCATCCTTAGTCATTCTTAAGTACTTAAGGATATTCTTGACAGCGATCCAATGATCCTCACCAGGGTCTTGTTGGAATCAGCTTGTCATACTCAGGCAAATGACACATCGGGTCGAGTACATAGCATGGCATACATGATGGATCCTATGGCCGAGGCATAGGGAATTCCACTCATGCGACCTCGCTCAACAAGTGTCTTGGGACATTGTTTCTTGCTTAGGGTCAGCCCATGATTCATCGGAATGAATCCCTTCTTGGAATCTTGCATACTGAACCTCTTCAGTACCTTATCCAAGTACGTGCTCTGACTCAATCCAAAAAGCCTACGAGATCTATCTCTATAGGTCTTGATTCCTAGAATATAGGCGGCTTCTCCTAAGTCCTTCATTGAAAAGGATTTTCCCAACCAGGATTTTACAATCTCTAAGGTTGGAACATCATTTCCAATGAGTAATATGTCATCAACATATAGTACCAAGAACACAATCGTGCTCCCACTAACCTTCTTGTAAACACAAGGTTCGTCAGGGTTTTGTAGGAAGCCAAACTCTTTGACGACCTCATCAAAACGTTGATTCCAATTCCTGGATGCTTGCTTCAATCCATAAATGGATCTCTGAAGCTTGCACACCATGTCTGGTGACTCAGGACGTTCAAACCCCTCGGGTTGTATCATATACACATCCTCGGGAAGCCTTTCGTTAAGGAATGCTGTTTTGACATCCATTTGCCATATCTCATAGTCGTAATATGCGGCTATGGCAAGGAGGATCCTAATGGACTTGGCCATTGCAACAGGCGAAAACGTTTCATCATAGTCTATACCATGACGTTGCGTAAATCCCTTCGCAACTAACCTCGCCTTGAAGATGCTGACGTCGCCATCCATGTTTGTTTTCTCTTTGAAAATCCACTTGCACCCTACGGGTTTTACCCCTTCAGGTGGAGTGACCAAGGTCCATACCTTGTTGTCATACATGGATTGCATCTCAGCCTTCATGGCTTCAACCCATTTCTCTGAGTTGGGATCTACGATGGCCTCTTGATAGGTGGTGGGTTCACCACGCTCTGTCAGCAACACATCCTTGTTTTCGGTCACGAGAAACCCATAGTATCTCTCTGGCTGAAAACGCGTTCTATCAGACCTTCGTAGTCCTTCTGTTTGTGGAGGAGCTTCAACAACGTCTTGTGGAACTTCTCCAGTTTCCGTCTACGCCTCTGATGTATCTTGTGGAGCTTGAACTTCTTCAAGCTCTATCTTACTCCCACTGTTTCTTTTGGAAACCAGATCCTTCTCTAAGAAGAACCCACTTCTGACTACAAACACTTTGTTGTCAGTTGGGCAGTAGACATAATACCCTTTTGTTTCTTTAGGGTATCCCACAAACAGACACTTGAGGGATTTGGGAGACAGTTTATCGTTAGCCTGTTGCTTAACGTAAACCTCACATACCCAAACCTTGAGGTAAGACAAGTTGGGACTCTTCCCTTTCCAT
>QANZ01042385.1:3226-15984 GCA_003254925.1 Chamaecrista fasciculata
AAAAAAAAAAAAAAAAAGTGAGTTTCCAAGTTTATTGGGCTATGATTTAAAGCCCCAAATTTCTTTGGGTTTAAAACCCATTTAATACTCTCTACCAAAAATACAAAAAGCCCATTTAATACTTAGAAATTGAAAAATCATATAACCCCTTATGGAAAAAGATAAAAAAAAAAATACTAATGAAATGTTTTGTTTTCAAGGAATGTTTTTCTAATTTTTAATTTTTTATATTTAAAAAATATATTCGTTTTATTAAAACAATTTTTTTTATTATTTATGTTTATATTATGTTAATTTAAGTAATTATAATTTTTTAATATTTTTATGTTTGATTATCATTAAATAATAATATTAACATGATATTAAATAATATAAAATTACAAAATAGCACAAGTTAGATTCGAAATACTGAAAATGTTTTTTGACATTTTCTGTTTTCAAAATAGCACAATTATATTTTTAATTTTCAGTTAAAAAGAAAGTAGAAATTAAGTAACCAAACATGTTCTTCTTCCACAAATAAGTGAATCCAAATTCAAAGACAGAACTACAAATAAGATTGCATCAAATAAAAAAAGCGAGAAAGATTCCAAAAATTCATCAATTTCTATCTGTAGACACCCTAAATACCGTTTTCTAGATTTTGGGATGAACAAAGAAAATGTAATTTCTTTTGGGCGGAATACTAAGTTTCTTTTGAACATATTCATTCATGGAAGAATGAGAAAGGAAATCATATATATATAGTCTTAGACCATAATTTAGTGGCAAAAAGTTGTCGGCATGTTGTTCACTAAAAGTGCATTAAAAGGAAAAGATATTTTTCATTTTAGCTGTTTACTTCCTTGGCTTCATATGTATCATTCAGTTTCCTTGTCTCTCCAATCCTATTATATTATGCTATCTCAAATGTTGTTCATTTGTTTAGATGGATCTTCTTCAACTTTCAATCAATTTATGCATGTTTCATCTTTGATGTCCCATGGTCCAATGATGCCATCTGGATTTTCACTTTGGTCTATTTTCGTAGATGATAAGGATGGAACTTAACTAGTTGCATAAAAAATTACCAAGAAAAGGTCGTTGTAGTTTAGCCTAATTATAAATCGGATCTCAGTAGTTTAAAATGTTGTAATCGAGTGCACTATGATTTATTCCATTAGCACAAAGGGCCCTCCATAAAAAAGTTAACCGAAATCCTGACTAAAATATTATTTTAAGACCTTGATTATTAATTTTTGAGTAAACTAGCAAATCGGTCTCTGGATTATGACGTGTTTATAGGTTGGTCCCTGGATTAATCAAATAGACGAATAAGCCCCTGAATTTATCGACCGTTAGACGAATTGGTCCCTCTGTCAACCTGATGTTCCAAAAAAGTGACGTGGCACGTTAACTGCCACGTCAGCACAGGTTTAACTGAAAAAAAACCGCCAACTAAGTTATTATGCGTCACATCAGCATTATTATTTAAAAATAAAAAAGAAAATTTGTGTGTTGTCAAATAGGTCCCTAGGTTCAATTTTTATCCTATTATTTTCAACTCCCCCTCTTTTTCATCATCTTCATTCATTTTAGTCCCAAATCCTCAAAATAAAATTGTAAAGTATCCCAAAACTCTTTCAAACATTTCAATTTAGTCCTTAAAAGTAGGAGTGTGCAGCGGTCAGATTCGAGCAGGTTCGGGTGAGTGAACAAGTTGGATTTCTAGAACCCGAACCCGACTGTCAACCCATACAACCCGATGGGTTTGGGTTGCGGTCGGGTTCGGACTGATAAAATAGATTTTTAAATAATTTAAGAAAAAAAAAAACAAATTTTCATTTATTTCATTCATCTCACGGTCCTTCTCTCTTCTCTGTATAATAGTATATAATTATATAATAAAGTTAAATTATTTTATTATATATTTATATTTATTATATATAAATAAATAAAAAACGAGTAAACAACTAAGTTGGTCCCTGGATTATTGACTCGCTGACAGATTGGTCCCCGAATTTAAGAAATTGACAAATAGGTCCCCGAATTTTTCTAACGAGTCAAATAGGTCCCTGAATTTTTCTAACATTTGTCAAATAGGTCCTTCTGTGCATGTTATTCGGGGACCTATTTGACTAATGTTAAAAAAATTCAGGGACCTATTTGACTCGTTAGAAAAATTCGGAGACCTATTTGTCAATTTCCTAAATTCGGGGATCAATCTGTCAGCGAGCCAATAATCCAGGGACTAATTTGGTAGTTTATCCAATAAAAAACTCATTTTAACCAAAACCAACTCAATCATCTTTCTCTCCCGCACCTGCATCTTCGTAAATGAACCAGCATCTTCATAAATGAACCAGATCCAATCTTTCACGTTTTCACAAGCGGTCGGCGTCGACTTCAAATTACAGCGACGGATTGAAACAACCGCCGTCTTGGTCGCTAAATCGACGAATTGGGGCTTCAGCGTTCGGCGTCGGCATCAGATCTGCGAGACTGTAGTTCGCGACTTGTGTGCTTGTGCTTCTTGGCGTTTACGATTTGAGAGTGAAAGTGAGAGATTGGGAGTGGGATTTGCGATTTGAGAGTGAAAGTGACAGATTGGGAGTGGGATTGTAGAGTCTAAGAGGTGAGGGATTCATATTTCATAGCCTTCGATTTTTTTCTTTGGTAAAAACCTTCGGTTCTTCTACACACATTTCAGATCATTTTTCTTTTTTTGCTTCTTTATTCGGTCGGGTCGGGTTTGATCGGGTTAAATCGGGTTCATCCGATAATTCGATCAGACCGACCTTTTTTGAAAATTCAGATCCGACTCTACCCGTATGGTGAAACCCAAACTGACCGAACCCAATTTTTATGGTCGAGTTAGTCGGGTTGACCCATTTTTGCACACCCCTACTTAAAAGTATTAAAAACCCTAAAATCTAAACCCCAAATCCTAAAACCCTAAACCCTAAAATCTAAAATCCTAAACCCTAAAATCCTAAATCCTAAACCCTTAAAAAAAATCTAATTTGAGCAATTACGTCTCTCGCTCATTCTTATCTCATTATTTTCAATTCCTCCTATTTTTCATCATCCTCATTCATTTTAGTCTCAAATCCTCAAAATAAAATTGTAAAGTGTCCCAAAACTCTTCTAAACATTCTAATTTAGTCCTTAAAAGTATTAAAAACCCTAAAACCTAAACCCTAAACCCCAAACTCTAAACCCTAAATCCTAAACCCAAGTGGGTTTTATTTTGAGTTGTAATTCAGTCCTTGACATTTATTTTATTAAATAAAAAATTAAAAGAAATCACTTTGGTCCCTAAAGAGATTCATATGCCTGGACCCTAAACCCAGTACCTGAACCCAAATCCAGAATCATCAACATCATCATCATCAGCATCTCATATCATCGTGAACATCACCATCTTCTTCCTTCTCCTCCCAAAAATTAAAAAAAATCGTTCATCAATTCATTCATCTCAGATCATCATCCAAAATTGTTCATCTTAGATCATCTCAGATCTCAGATCAACTGGAAATAAAAACTAAAAATAAATTGTTCATCTGATTCACTCTCCCACAAATCGTTCATCTTAGATCTCAATCTCATTTTGTTTATAATCGGCCATGAAGATTCAAATCCGGAAATTCAGATCTTCCTACGGCGACGACGTTCCTCCACCGACGAAGGACTCCAACGAGTTTTGGATTTGGGTGGACTCACCGGCGAAGAAGAAAGAAGGAAAGGGATGGTGGCGGTGGCAGTAGGAAGATGAAGAAGAAGAAGAAGAAGAAAGAACGTGAACACCGGTAAAGTCGTTGGAATGACGACGACGACGATTCTCCACCGGCGACGGACTCCAGCAAGGTTTGGATTTGGGTAGACTCACGACGAAGAAGAAAGAAGGAAATGGGTGGTAATTGTGATGTATAATTTTTTTTTAATTTCTGGTGATGTGTAATTTTTTTAGGGTTTAGGTTTAGGGTTTTTAATATTTTTAAGGACTAAATTGGAATGTTTGGAAGAGTTTTGGGACACTTTACAATTTTATTTTGAGGATAGAGACTAAAATGAATGAGGATGATGAAAAAGAGGAGGAACTGAGAATAATGAGATAAGAATGGGTAAGAGACCTAATTGCTCAAATTAAATATTTTTTAGGATTTAGGGTTTTGGGGTTTAAAATTTTAAGGTTTAGGGTTTAGGGTTTTAGGATTTAGAGTTTGGGGTTTAGGTTTTAGGGTTTGGGGTTTAAGTTTTAGGGTTTTTATTACTTTTGAGGACTAAATTGGAATGTTTGGAAGAGCTTTGAGACACTTTACAATTTTATTTTGAGGATTTGGGACTAAAATGAATGAAGATGATGAAAAAGAGGGGGAATTGAAAATAATGGGATAAAAATTGAAGCCAGGGACCTATTTGACAACAGACAAATTTTCTTTTTTATTTTTAAATAATAATGCTGATGTGGTGCATAATAACCCAGTTGCAAGTTTTTTTTTTTCAGTTAAACCTATGGATGACAACGGATAGGGTATCTGGTGGTTTTGCCACTATCCGTATCCGTATCCGTTTATCATATCCAATATCCGTACCCTATCCGTATCCGATAAATTAATATCTGTATCCGCACCCTATCCGATATCCGATATCCGACAGATACCCGAAATATCCGAAAAAATATGGATATAGGATATGATATCCTATTTTATAAATCGGATATATCGGGTACCCGATATCCATTATCCGCCAACTAATATAATTCAATGAAATTATTATTTATTTACATTTTAAATTTATTTTTTAAAATAAAAAATTAAATATAAAATAATTAAAATATGATTATATAAAAAATATATATGAATATAATTAATTAAATTTAAATATTTATATATAAAATGTTAAATTAAAAGTAAAATATAAAAATTAAATAAGTAATAGGGTATCGGATACCCTAAATATCCGTTCATTTCGGACGGATATAGGGTATCTGAGGGCAATATCCGTATCCGTCCAATATCCGAAAAAAATTTAATTTTCACTATCCGTATCCGTATCCGATATCCGGTATCGGACGGATACGGATGGATATCCTAAGTATCCTAAACCATTGTCATCCCTAGTTAAACCCGTATTGACTGCCACGTCACGTTTTTTGGAACGTCAGGTTGACGGAGGGACCAATTCATTTAACAGTCGATAAATTCGGGGGCTTATTCTTCTATTTAATTAATCCGGGGACCAACCTGTAAACGCGTCATAATTCAGGGACCGATTTTCTAGTTTACTCATTAATTTATTATACGTTTGACTCCTTATTTGTAAAAAGAGAAACTTTGGCACAAAAAAAAATTTTGAGGATAAGCCCAACAAAAACGCTATTAGAGTGACAAGGAATTTTGTTCACCCTTAGCCATCGAATAAAATCTTCTCTTTGCAAGCCCAATAAAGCAATTAGAATCAACATTACACACTCATATTATGAATTTATGGATTCCATTTTTATTCTTTTTTGTCCATGTTCATTTTGAAGATCATCACTCTCATAATTACCTTCTTCACATTCCTCGTGATCGATGATTCCACTATCAACCTTTTCATAATCATCATCATCTTCTTCTTCTTCAATAATATATTATAGAATGTGTTCTTCTTCTTCTATCTTAGAACTCAGAACTTAACTTCATGATGACGTTCTTCTTATCTTCTCCTTGATTCCCTCTCTCTCGCTTCTTTTCATCTAATTAGAAGAAATCTCACATTCTTATTCCTCCTTCCCTCCATTGTTGAGCAACGATTTGGTTCAAATTCATCCTAACGACTTTTGATTTCAACAATTTCAATCTCAAGGAAAGAACCAGAGCTCGAATGGATTGAATTGCCCTCGATAGTTTTGGCTTTCCCCATCATCATTGGCGAAGGATTTCAGATAAAATTACATCTCGAAAAGACCCTACCAACGAGGGATTTGAGCATTGCGCTCATGTTCTCACATGGCTTTAAACAAGAAATGATGTGTTTCCCGACGAATTCAATGAACAAAAGAACAAACACGAAGATTGTGATCCCTATGTAAGCTTGTTCACCCGCACAATCACGACAAGCACTACAAGCATCTTCACAAGGTCCGCGATTACCTTATTTGGATTCGAAGCCGACCCGGTCAGAGCCTCTTGATATATCGCCTCAACGACGGGACAATGAACTGTGCGATTTGTTGATTTCAACGGTAGGAATGACAACGGGTAAGGTACCCGATCATTTTATCACTACTTTTATATGTCAGTATTCGATAATTTAGTATTCATACCCATACCCTATCTGATATTCGACGGGTGCCCAAAATATCAGAAATACCTGAAAATAATGATATAACAGGATATCCTATGAATTGTAAATTTATGAACAATATAAAAATTATAACAATATATAAAAACAATTTAAAATAAATAAAAAATTTAAAATCAAGTTGAACTCCATCCCATGAATTGGGGATCAATTTGAAGCTTTGACCTTCAAAGAGGAGTAAGTGTGCACTTAATAAATTCTAAGAATATTTTTCAGAATTAAATTTTGGTGATTTTATGATTTAGGAATTAAATTTTGGTGATTTTATCTATCATTCTTTTTACTTTATTGTTAAAAATGAGAAGAAAATAAATGAAAGAAAGAAAGGAAAATAGTGGAAAGAGAGAGGGAGAGAGACACCTGGCCCTAGTCTCCATGACCATGTAGCTGGAAAAACAGCACTGTTATATAAGTACCCTCCAAATGCAATGGCATCGCCCACACAGTGAGAGCAGCAGCAACCACCAAAAACCCGAACAATCACACTCTCTACAATCTCTACATATACATACATTCATTCATACATATCACCAAACCCTAGCTTTCTTCTCAAGATCCCTCTCTACTACTTCAAACCAAATCCAACATTCTCTCTCTCTCTCTCTCTCCATCTTCTTCTTCTTCTTCTTTGGTGTGAGTGTGAGTGTGACCTAGTTTTCACTAGTACATGATCCACAGCAATGGCTTCGGCTTGCGTCAACAACATCGGAATGTCGCCGGAGAAATTCCTCGACTGCTCGCCGGCGGCGAAGTTCCCTTCCTACGGCTGGTTGAGCCCTCGTGTTTCCTTCAGCCGCGAAAAGCCTGACGGTGACTCCTCGTCCAAGCTTCCTGGTGTGAAGCCCTTGGATCCGACGGAAAAACCAGATCCGGAGCCTTCCGTTGGAGATTTCGAGTTCCGGCTTGAAGATCCAGTCGCTATGCTTCCCGCTGATGAGCTTTTCTCTGACGGTAAGCTTGTGCCGCTTCAAATCTCTTCGATTAAGGCTTCTTCATCCGCCGCCGGCGGCGGCGAGTCGACTTTGCCGGAGGTGAGATCGCCGGAGACGGCGAAGGCCGGTCGGATTGCTGATATCGCCGGTATGGACCCTTACTTGTTCTCGCCGAAGGCTCCTAGATGTTCGAGTCGCTGGAAGGAACTACTAGGACTGAAGAAGTTGTATCAGAGTTCTAACGCCGTCACGACGCAGAAAACGACGTCGTCTGGTTCGAACTACACTAACAAATCCTTGAAGCATTTTCTTCACAGGAGCTCGAGGTCATCATCTTCTTCTTCCTCCTCAGACAACGCTTCTCTGAGTCTTCCATTGTTGAAGGATTCAGACTGCGAATCTGTCTCGATGTCTTCTCGACTCTCGCTTTCGTCTTCATCCTCCGGCCACGAACACGAAGATCTCCCTAGCCTGTTGTTGGTTGATTCTGAAAAGCCCAACACGAACCCGATCTCGCTTCACAGGAACCCGAATCCCGCTCACCCGAGGATGAGATTCGTGAAGCATAGGGCTGGTGGCTCGATTGATAATAACAACCAAAACCAAAGATCGTTGGTGGATCATCATGCGGGAACAAGAGCCGGAAGAAGCCCAATCCGACGAGCTCCAGGCGAATCAAGTGGAGTTGGAAGCAGAGGAGTGTCCGTTGACAGCCCAAGAATGAACTCTTCTGGAAAGATAGTGTTTCAGAGCTTGGAGCGAAGCTCGAGTAGTCCTAGTAGCTTTAATGGCGGGCCCAGGTTCAAGAACAGAGGAATGGAACGATCGTACTCAGCTAATGTGAGAGTAACTCCGGTTCTGAATGTTCCGGTTTGTTCACTGAGAGGATCTTCAAAATCTGGTTCTGTATTTGGGTTCGGCCAACTCTTTTCTTCTCCACAGAAGAGAGAAGGTGCAGGTAATGGTGGAAGCAACAAAGGCCATTTACACGGCAACGTTAGGCACCGCAGTGATCGGAACTAACTTGACAGTTTTAAAAAGAAAACAACCGTAACAGCATCGAGAGAGCAGGCAGTGGTAACAGTTAGGCTGTTTTTCTTCTTTTTCCAACTACAAGTTTCTGTTCATGTTATTAATCTTAATTAAATGAACGAAAATATTGCAGGTCATTGTTGATTATTGGGATTTAACTTGATCCTCGTTTAGACTTTTGATCATGTAAATAAACGGGTGAGATTTGGATGTTCTTGATGACAACGACTATGATGATGATGATGATCCAGCTCTTGTTTCTAACTTAGTTTTTTTGAGCTTTTAGTGCTCATCTAGCTACTTTTTGTTATCTTCTGACAGAAAGATATGGAATCTCTGTGAATTTGCTTCTCTTTGGCTTTTTATTTATCTATTTCTAAAACCTTTTCTCCTTTTTTATAAAGATGGGCATCATGTTAAGCTTATCTTATTCCTGTCTGCTTCGCTATTTCTTTATGATTTATTATTTTGTTTTGTTGTTTGTTTATACTGCGAGGTCTGGGAAATGATGCTAAAATTCAAACAGATATCAGAGGCGCAAGCTTTGCTGAATTGTTTTTGCACGTCAGTCTGATCCCAGACTTCATCATATCTCTACTATTTTATTCACTCCTTTTTTTTTTTCTGAATTTGAACTTGAAAAGAGAATTGTTCATTTATGCTAAGTGACAAATCAAATTTTTTAAAAATCTTGAAACTGTATACATCTTGGGGTGTTAATGGTGGGCATTACTCTATCTGCCTGAGTGGTTGGTGATATTGGTGGTCCACATCTGGCGTATAGTGACTCTTGACAGCGGATTCAATTGGGTGGAACAAGTTTCTTAATCATAATGCGTACTTTGATTGAAGACATGCCCTTAAGTATTAAGTCCCATATGGGATTACCATCCCCTTTGATGGGTGGAAGCACCTCAACAAATATGGTTCTCTCCCTCCTAAATCTGTTTTTGCTTTTGGAGTGAAAAGATTTCAGACAAGATTATCCCACAAATGGGTCCATCAGTAATTAGATATGGTAGGTCCATTTCCTCTTTATTGCCAGCACTATTGATATTTGCATAATTGAAAGCCGATTCTCAATGTTCATTAACATTTCCTCTGGACCCCTTTTTTCTTGGTGATGGAAATGGCTGTTTAGTTCCGTGGTACTTTCAACTTTGGGCATACATGATACATACATACCTTTAATAAAAGAGTTTGAAAGAAAAGAGTTAGCATTTACTAATTAGAAACGGGAAATTGGGGTGATTTTAAAAGGGTTAGAAACTAACAAATAAATATATAAATATATTGTTATAAAAAAGGGTCTAATTGATCTAGAAAGATGCTGAAAGCACGTGGCTAAGAAGTCAGGTTTCAGAAGGCTAGCTATTATCATTTAAGGCAGCCCCATGTGAAAGGGCGGGATTAACTGAGGAAAGGCATCATGATGGGAGTGAAAAGAAAAGAAAAGAGGGACTCTAAATATTAATTAAATAAACTCTTAGGGATTCAAATCTAACGGATAGGGTTATAGGTTAAGCTTTAGAAATTAGTATAAATAATAGTAATAATATATTAAAAAGAAAAGTTTGTATTGTATAATGAATAATCAATAATGTGAGTAATGAAAATTGTATGGTGGTATGGGGAACACGTGAGAGTTCGTTTTGGGGATGTTTCAGTTGTCGTTGTCTAAAAGACTTAAAAAAAGCAGAGAGAGAGAAACGGGTATTGTCCTGCGGAGAGCAGTCCCATCTCATTCATCTCTATTTGCGCGTGCTAAAGTGACAATTTAATTCTTGAGAGATCTCATGCCAAAAAAAAAAAATTCTTGAGAGATCACTTGGTTGATAATCGGATTTTTGAAAAATTAAAATGTATAATTTAGTCGTTAGAAAATTAAAACAATATATTTTTTAGTCTTTGAAAGATTATAATAGTATATTGTTTAGTTCATAAAAAAGATTAATTAGCATACTATTTTGATCTTTGAGAGATTAAATTGTATATTTCAATCTTTCAGTGACTAAATTGTTAGTTTACTCTTATTTTTTTATTATTAGATTATGTTTTAGGTTTTGAATAAAAATATTGAACACAATCTATTTTTGATATATGCATGTAAGAATTTGATTTACTTTCTTTTATGTAAGAATTTGATTTACTTTCTTTTATGTTTTCTGAATAAAAATAAATTAATTAAATAAGCATAAGGATCAAATAAGTTAAACTCACTTTTAAATAAGATCTTAGTAGCTAGCCAAGGTATACCCACAAGGTCGTGAGTTTAATTATTACTATCAATGTGAGGACTTTGTTGGTAGACAATTTGTAAATACCTCTGTAAGCTAAGCTTTTATAGAGTCTGGAGACATGTTCTGACCTTAGTAAGCCTTGAGGGCCCAACTCAACTAAACTTTTTCTTAAAAAAAAAAAGTAAGATCTTAATATATTTATATATTTACTTTTATTAATAAAATAAATTTTTGTAGGAAATCTCATTTTAGGAAAAAAACTTAAGAAAGAATTTTTATATTTTTACTATAAAATTCTTTTAATAATAAATTTGATATATATATTATTTATCATATAAAATTGTGTATTTTATTCTCTTTATTGTGATTAATTATACATAATTTTAATGTCTCGTATCATATATTTAGGCAAAAGTATTTCTAGTAACCCAAAACTATGAGGTAAATGCCAGACTGCCAGTTGTATCCCTAAATTTTTTTTGTGGTCAATTGTACCCTACTCTCTAAGCGGATTGACACATCTTCTCATCATCTCTCACCGATAATGGCCAATAGAGTCACCACAAAACCACCATTGTCAATTTGTCATGCAATAGCCATTATTGTCACCACAACATCACTACATAGCTAAGTCGAGTCGATCGTTATGCATCAATTTGTCAACTTGTCTATTCATTCTCTCTTCTTCCCTCATCCCCTTCTCCTTTATATACAATCATTTCTTCCTCTGTCATCCAATAATTGCTTTAACATTGCTATATAAAGAAGAAAAAAGGAGTTCTAAAATTTTTTTAAAAAATGAGAATCCAAATTTAATAGTGAAGAAGAAAAAGAAGTAGATGGAAGGGGAGTGTGAGAGAGAAGTTAGGAAAAGAAAGGAATAAGAATGGGATTATGAGATTTAAGAAAGAGAGAGAAATAAGAGAAAGCTAAGAATAAGAAGAATGTTCTAAAATTTTTTAAGAAAAAATATTAGTAAAGAAGAAAAAGAAGAATTAAGAAGATGGAAGGGGGTGACTAGTGAGAGAGAGAAACCAGAGATAAAGAAAGGATGAGGAATGACATTTTGAAAAATTTTAGAGAGAGAGCACAAAATCAATGAAAAAGAAAAGGAATAAGAGTCAACTCGCAATGTCAGTACTTCTTTGATACCTCAACATATATTAGGACAGTTAGTAGACACCTCAACATTTTTTGTTAGTTTTATTAGAGAAGTTAGGGGTGAGGTATAATTGACTCAAATATTAAATATTGAAGGTGATAATACAAATCCAGAAAGGGTAGGCCCTTTCATGGTATCTCCCACTTATGGTAAAAGCCTACCATGCAGGCGCCTCGTATGGGTAGGTGCCTCGTATGGGTATGCGCCATTAGGACGCTTGCCCCTCGAATCAGAGATGAGTGATCCTCGGATGCATCTAAGGTGTTGAATCATCAACTATAATCAAAGATATGCCAATATCCCTAGATTAGGGCCATCACACCTGCATGACATTAACCTCGCATTGATGGGCATTTAACATCGGCTTATGTGTACAAGGTTATTCTCCTGAGCTCGCGCCTTTCCAACAGTCTCATTGAGCCATCTTCCTCTATGTTACGACTTCAGCTCGGCTCTCCCTCTTCGGTGTAGAGAGCTTGCTTTGAAGTTTCTGTATCGTTTTTTCTTTTTCGCTTTCTTTTGTTTTGTTATTAAAAAAAAACACTAGCAATAAGAATCCTCATCCATCAATACGGAGAGGGAATCTCTCCTTCAATCAAGAGAGTTCCCATAAGTTCTCCAACTATAAAGGGAGGAAGAGCACAAAAGAAAGGTACACAATATCATAGTGTTACACTCACCAATTCTTTGATTCTCTTGAATTAACTTAAGCATCAGAGGTGAATTGCAGAGAGACCTCCCTGCCATTCATTCATTGACTTGCCAGAAATCGTCACTGGAGTTCTTCTCTGAACCAGGTAAAGCCCCTCAGGCCAGAATCTAATTAATCAAAAGGTATAACTGAACACAAAAAAAATTAAGGGTACAACTAACACTTATCCCATAAATTGGGGGTACCGAAGGCAGTTTTGCCCATATATTTATTAAAAACTTTTATCATAAAAATATAATGAATATTATTTAAATTTAACATCTCATTTTAAATAAGTTACAAATAATGTAAATAAACAAGTAGTAATTTTGGGAGTTAAATATGATGCTTCTTTTTCTTTTTTTTTTTTTTTT
>QANZ01042385.1:15998-92973 GCA_003254925.1 Chamaecrista fasciculata
TTTTTTTTTTTTTTTTAAAAAAAAAGTCAAATGAGTCAATTCCGGGTAACGGGTTTCATAAAAATCTGGCAGGCCAAACCAAGAGTCGTCTATGGTTTGATTGCATGTGGTTTATTCCTTCACCCGAACTAGCCTAGTGCTCGAGTCATCGAACCGATCAGTTTTTTTAATCACTAATATAAAGACTCATTCTCTCTCTCTAAGGTACACACTCTCTCATTCTCTCTCACTTTGACACACACACTCTCTCAAATAACTACTGAGTTTGGCATCAAAGTAACTGACATGGCCCCAACCTCACTGTGTCTCTTTTGTAAATTCTCGCCTAATTGCTAGAGTTCTTCAAGCTTCGGTAATTACTTCATCAAAATATATTTAAAAATAGTTATAAATATTAAAAATTGTTATAAAAATAACATTATAGAATAGAATAGAAGATATGAGAAGAGAGAAAAGATGAAGACAAAGTGAGAGATATAATCTTATTGATCAAAAACTTGTAAGTACATTATACAATTCCATACACCCTCTATTTATAGGGAACTTACAACTATGAGTTACAAGTATTAAGCATAAAACATCATTTCTATTCAATAGCATTATGTCTCATCAATTAGGGGTTATATGAGGTTGTCATCAATTTGGGAGTTTTTTGGTAATCCTAAGGACATCCATAAATTTATTTACAACACTCCCCCTTGGATGTCCAAAGATGTGCCTCATTAAAACCTTACTAGGAAAAACCCTGTGGGACTAAAGCCTAGTGAAGGAAAAAGAGTACACCATTATAATTATACTCACATTATAAGCTGCCTCATTAAAAACCTTTGTTAGGAAAACCCAGTGGGACAAAACCTTAACAAAGGGAAAAAGAGTACAGCGTGATTAAACTCCCCCTGATGATTGCATCACTAAACATTTTAGTCTTTGTATTCCAATCCGATGCATTGACTTTTCAAAAAAAATGTTGTTGGTAGTGATTTCATGAAGAAATCTGACTAATTCTTATATGAGTAAAGAACAAGCTTGATGAAATGATTACTTCTAGCTCCTTTGATGCATAATACTTTTAGTTGAGCTATAGATGTTGTATTATATTTATACAATACACTTGGTACATTTTCCTGAAAAGACAAATTACACATCTTCTGGATGTGTTGAGTTAGTATGTAATCTCAATAACATAAACTCTTGACTTACCTTATGTATTGTAATTATATAGATAATATTTATTTATATCTAACAATCTTACAACCATTGGGGGTACTCAATGGAAGTGTTTTATAACTTTAAATAACCTCAAATTTTCACTAGTTATGTGCTCGATCTACAGGTCGAGACAAAACTTTAAATTTTAAACTTTTTAATCTCAAATTCTTTCTTTAAATAATATACTATATTTTGGAGCTCTTCAGGAGTTCTCACAATATTTAAATCATCAACATACACAGCGATGATCACACATTTTGATTTATGTCTCCTTATGAAAATACATGAACAAATTGGATGGTTTTTATATCATGCCTTCACAAATATGTTCATTGAGACGAATGTATCACATATCTCTATATCATTTCGTCCCATTTAAGGACAACTATTGAACAATTGTCTCAGAAAATCTTGCATGCTTCTAATAATTCAAATCCTCAAGAACTTTCATGTGAATTTCACTATTCAGTAAGCTAGCACGTAACCACATTTTTCTAATGCATATCAAGCTTTTCATGCACTGCCAGACTAATAAAATATCTAAAGGTGATTGAATCCACCACATGAGAATATGTTTCCACATAACCTATGCCAGTCATTTGAGAACAACCTTTTTGTACAAGTAGAGCATTATATCTTATGACTTCATTTTGCTCATTTTGTTTCCTCATAAAAATTGATTTGTACCCCACTGGCTTTACACCTTCAGGTGTTTGGATTGCTGGTCCAAAACTTCACGCTTTTCAAGTGAAGCTAATCTTGCTTGAATTGCATCTTTTTATTAGGCTAATTATTTCTGTCTACATTCCTTGACAGCTTCAAGTCCAAGATCCTCAGTTATTTTCGTTGCAACATTATCTGAAAAATTGCTGTTGACAATAATATATTTTCAGTTCCACTTTTGACATAACTTATCAAGATCTCTTCATTATCATTCTCATTATAATTCTCAGGTACCTGATCCTCCTTTGAGGTTTCAACTTTCATGATTAGTTATGTTTTAGGTCTCTTTAGGAGAACCTGCCTCTATAATATGATCATCTTGATTATTTGCTCCTTTCCTCTTTTTAGGAATTTTATATTTGGAACCAATTGTTCTTCCACGTTTCAATCGTGGTTTACATTCATCTATA
This sequence comes from Chamaecrista fasciculata, assembly GCA_003254925.1. NCBI lineage: Eukaryota > Viridiplantae > Streptophyta > Magnoliopsida > Fabales > Fabaceae > Chamaecrista > Chamaecrista fasciculata. Next base: position 18,341 of record QANZ01042385.1, read on the forward strand.
CTATAATAGATTGTCCTACTGGGACATCAAATCAAAATTGGAGCATTTACAGCTGGTATATAAAATTTTATAAATCTTTTAAGGTCAGCAAATGCGTCTGGCAACAGATTGGTAATATTTCGCAAATTTGAACTTCTAGTTCACAATGCTTTATACGAGGATCTAAATGAAATAAATACAATAATTCCAATCGTTTTTCTTTACCAACTGTTCACTTTCTCCCCCTAATGTTGGAAATATTGATTTATCAGAATGATAATAAGCAAATCTTGATATTAATAAATCTCCAATCATTGCTTCAATATACTTTATTATAAAAGGAGATTTATATATATCCAACATATATTGCTCTCCACATAAGAGAACCCATCTTTGTGCGTTGTGGTGGAGTAATTTGAACATAATCGCACAACCAAGAATTCTAAGATGGAAAATATATGACTCTGACTCAGAGCCAATTATAATTGGGAGAATTTATAGTAATTTCTTTTTCTAATGCGTATAAATAGCATATCACTATGCTTAGACAAGGTGCTTTGTTCTCATAAGCATTGGTTTAGTTATCAACTGGAGGCATTTAATAAATGATTATACTAGACCATTTTATATATGAACATATTCTTCAGGATGTTCAACTTCTATCCCAATAAACATATAATAGTCATTAAAAACTTGGGACATAAACTCACTAGCATTATCAAAACAAATTATCTTAATAACACAATCTGTAAATTATACTCTTAATCAAATTACTTGCACAAGTATTCTTCGCAAATACCATGTTGTGAGTTGATAATAATTACACATGCGATCATATTATTGTAGATGCATCTATAAAATATTTTATTGGTTCGCATGGTGGGTGAATGAGCTCATATATATCACCATATATTCAGATATGCAGGAGACTCAATCCCAATTTTAACTAGTGATGCTTTGATAATTAATTTCCTTTGAGAACAAATAATATTAGAGAATTCTTTACATTGAAGAATCTTCTGGTTCTACAATGGATGGTCTCATGCAAATTCTCAATAATTTTAGCATCGTTATTAAACCAACATGACCCAACCGGTCATACTAAATAATAAAAGTATTTAGAATTAGTAAACTTCTGGTTTACCATAACATGCATAACAATTATGCTAATATTTAATTTGTGTAGTACAAAATAGAGGGAAAATGTGGGTAACATTTCATATATATTTTTTTTCCCATCACAATCATAGTGAGATAATCATATTATAATTTTTCATCCATTGTACTCTCATCAACTCTCAATATGATAGTCAATTTTGCTTGACAAGTTTCTCTGAGACTTACTGCATAATAATGCTTCTTATAGCCAATTTCGTTCCTCTCGATAATGATACATTGGCCTTTTCATATCATTTAATCAATTTTGTACTAACACATCATTTGCTTCTTTCTAGATAATAAAATACATTTTATCTTTCAATATAGCATGCATTACAACACTGTCTACAAGACATATATCTTCATTCATATTAAATTTACTGTTAATTGAGGAACATCTATATGTTTCATTAAAATAAATAATATCATAATCCAAAATATTAGAATAAAAACATCAAGTAGATATGAGAAAAACATAATATCATTTACTATTTTTCATGCCATGATAATACTCAAAGCATCAATAGCATCTAAATATATAATATCAAGGAGGCATTCATAGTTATCATTTTTAATTTATAGAGAATTATATTTACACTGATAAATTTATTACATAATTTAAATTATATAATCAATACTTTCTATATACAAAATAATATTGTACAAAAAGAAATATATATTCACATCAAAGTTTGCAAATTGATATAGAGATTCATGGCAATTTTAAATTAATTTTTGACATAATATCATTATTATTACTTAAAAAGATGCTATATCACTAATTTTATCATAAATATCATGTATGCCAATATAGATTCATACATATATTTCATAAAATATATCGATACCTTCAGGGCTACTAATTAAATTTTCAATATATGAAAAATAAAACATATAACATGATAAAATAAACAAAAAACATAAATAAGTTAATCAAGAGTTTAGTTCTTCAGGAACTACCCCACATTCTTTTGATATAGTTCTTCAAGAACTCAATAAGTTAGTCCTCAATAAGAACTCAATAGATACACAAATTAGTCCTCAAAAGGCTTAGTTCTTCGGGAACTATCCTATATACTCCATTGATGTAACTCTTCAAGAGCTCTGTAACTCTTCAAGAGCTCACCCTCAAATCATATTATTATCATCTTAATTATTTTTACTTTATACACAAATGAGTCATCTTTATGTAGGACTTAATGATGTAACTTATAGCATACTAATTACATCATGAAGGTGGGAGGTTATAAGCCTTTATGAACACTAATGGAGGAGAAATTTACACCTTCTTTAAAGAGACATTACACATGAGAGAAGGATGACAAAAGTCATTCATCTTAACATCTTGCCATATTATCATCATCATCTCTACTAGAGATATAAGGTGGAAAAAATTTTCTCAAATCAATTCACACCACAAATTTCATCACCATCTCATAACAATATAAAAATTCATATATTAATATTAGTCTTCAAGACTATTAATCCACAATCTCATGATTTTTTATAACTATATAATTGCCACTCATAATAATTCTTCAGGATGAATTAGCAATTAGCCTTTGGGGCCAATAATAAACAATCTCTCAATAGAAATGATAAAATGATCACTCTTATGATCAATTCATATATGAACTATTAGCCTTCAAGGCTATTATTAAACAAATTATTTCTTTTGGCAAATTACCAATATGTGCAACAATCATTCTATGCATTTTATTTGTTGCAAATAATATGGCTTCAGGCCATCTAAAACATTTTTACCACTTATAAAATTTTTATTAATAATTTATCAAAATATATTGACTTAGAGCCTTCAGGGCTATTATCATCATACTTTCAATGGTCACAGTTGATGATAGTCGAATCAAATAATCAAATGGTAATATGGCTTCGGGCCATATGAAACTTTTCAATTTTAAAGGTGATGGCAATGATAAATTTATATATATAAAATATATGATGAATAAGTCTTGAACACAAATAACTTAAAGTAAGAACAAAGTATATTACCTCATAAAAATTTCTTACCTTCAAATGATCATGATAAAAAGAGAACTTGAGGATGATAAACTTACTCAAAATTTAACAGAGATTCGTGCTGATAACGTGTTATAAAAATAATATTATAGAATAGAATAGAAGATATGAGAAGAGAGAAAAGATGAAGACAAAGTGAGAGATATAATCTTATTGATCAACAACTTATAAGTACATTATACAATTCCATACACCCTCTATTTATAAGGCACTTACAACTATGAGTTACAAGCATTAAGCATAAAACATCATTTCTATTCAATAGCATTATGTCTCATCAATTAGGGGTTATATGAGGTTGTCATCAATTTGAGAGTTTTTTGGAAATCCTAAGGACATCCATAAATTTATTTACAACAGAATTCAATATCTTTATACTATTTTCTTTTATTGTTTGATAAAATTATAATGATTAAATTTAAAGGGTTGATTGAAACGATATTTAATAGTGGTATGAAGTAAAGTGATACTCCCTCCGCCCTTAATATCTGATTTTTAAGGTTGTTTCACAAAGACCAATAAAATGATTAAGTCACTTAAAATAAAGTGAAATCTAAAACAAAAAGACTGTATTGCCCTTATTAAATTAGACTTAATTATTTCACCAATTTAATACTCATATTTAACTACTCCTATTTCAAAAATTAAATTCCTCCAACCATTCATACATATGGAGATTAATTTTTCTCGGCTAAAATTAACTTCAATCCCTTACTCTTCAAAAAAATTTGGAAGTAAAATTTTTAACATATCCAAAAATCCTTTCTGCATCTCTTCATTTGCAAAAATTTTAGTCTCTTTAGAAGTTTTAGAGTCCACCTCTATTGCATCTTTCAGAGCTTTCTTATCTTCAAAATCTTCTAAACTTGTCATTTCAAGTGAGTCTTCAACCACTTCTATTTCTTCTGAGTCTTGAACTGTCAATATTTCTAATGAGTCTTCAACCACTTCTATTTCTTCTGAGTCTTGAACTGTCAATATTTCTAATGAATCTTCTTGTGTTGGCTTTTTGTTTTCCATAAATCTAGCATGTAAATTACTCTCTATGAGGAGTGATATAAAGAAGAGAAAACAATGACAATAATTAAGGACTAATTAATATCCATTGACAAAGTTGATATTGTAATAATAAATCTGGCCCGTAAATTCTTGTACTAATTAAAATTTGTTGACAAAACTGATATTGGGAATAATTCAGAAATGTTTTGATTCATTATGAGTACAATATTAAATAGGGATAAAATAGTAAAAAAGATAATTAATGGTCTCTTGATTTTATAAAACATCAGATATTTGGGGAGAAAAAAAATTATCCAATGAAACTGATATTAAGGGACAGATNAGTACTAATTAAAATCTGTGGACAAAATTGATATTGGGAATACTAGTTCGCTCATGTCCACCCAATTTATTGCATTCTTAGTGTGAATGAGGCCATGGGTTCGATCTAGTACCCAAAAAACAAAAAATTTATATTGGGAATAATTGGGAAATGTTCTGATTCATTATGACTATAATATTAAATAGGGATAAAATGGTAAAAAAATTCATTGATGACCTCTTAATTTCATAACAAAGCAGATAAAAAGAGACAAAAAAAAGTTATGCAATGAATCAAATAAAAAGGGACGGAGGAGTACTTCATAAGAGTTTGGGGAGAGAGAGGCGACAAAAGCGGCGATCATTAGCGTGATATGAGAGCAAATTAGGATTAGAGAGTAATGAGGTCCCACGTCATGCCATTTTCCCACTAATAATTAACCCACGTCCATGCATATTCATACCCACTCAAATCTTTAACTGCAAGACTAATCTTCACTATATATACAATTGCAAATTACATTATTACATCATCTTGCTCAAGCATCAAATCATACGTACGGTACACTCTTCCTTTCTTCTTTCCTTCTTGATTTCCTTCTCTTTCTCTCTTTACATGAATTATGGTAAACAAATCAGTTTTAATTCCTTAATATCAGATTTCACTGTCATCCCTTAAGTTTCGTAAATTTCACTTTCGTCATTTAAATTATGAAAATTATGAAAATATTTCTCTAACACGTAGCACTGTTAGTTTTTTGTTGGCCTGACAGTAGCACTGTTAGTTAATGCAAATGGTTGAATTTGAGATAATATTAATAGTGTCTCAAACTCAATAATTTACATTAATAAAAATGATCGATTTTCAAAATGTAAACAACTATAAAGTGAAACTAATAAAATTCAAAAGAGATGAAAATATAATACTTATTTGAATAAAATTAAAGTTTTTCAAACAAATTTTTTTTTAGATATTTACAACGTTCAAAAATTCTTTGTATAAAAGTAAAAAATAAAGCTAAGAGAGTTGTATTTTTTTAATGGTAACATGAGAAGGGTAGAATAGAATCATATCTTGCTTTCTTGAGNAGAGGAAACCTACTATTTGGTCTCTCTTTTTTTACTGAGTCAACGATTTGGTCCCTCATTTATTGAAATAGACTACTCAGTCCCTCATTTATCATAATTGCCAACTATTTAGTCTCTCATTTATTATAATTGTCAACTATTTAGTCCCTCATTTATCATAATCGTCAATTATCAGACGTTAAATGCTTACAAGATACCAGTAAATGCCACTTTGACATCCTAATCACCAAAATTAACCGAACCAGACCAACAAACACAATTAAACCGACCTAAAATTGAGTCAGACTCAAATATTTGTATTACACGTGAAGCTTTCATAAAATATAAATTATTGAATTATTCCCAAATCTCAAATCCTAGTAGGTCCTAAATAGTTAGATATGTGATATTTAACGTTTTACATGTATACTTAATGGCCAAGTTATTAGTGTTGGTAACAGAGATGACTATAGGGACTAACGAGTTGACATTTCTAATTTTTGAGGGACCAAATAGTCTATTTCAAAAATGCAGGGATCAAATAGTTGAAACTGTGAAAAAGGAGGGACCAAATAGTAGGTTTTCTCAAGATTAAATATTAAATATTTCATAAATATTGAAGTATTCGAATAATACATTTAAATTTATGATTTATTTTATTTATTATAGTTATAAATTCAAATAATTCATGAAAATAAGTTTTATATTTATGATAAACTAGAAAATGGAGAAGCTTACCTAGTTCAACAAGTGAGGGCTGCAAGAGCAAATTGATCATCCAAGTACCTGCAAGAGCTTCACAGGGGGGCCTTGCGAAGAATACTCCGACGCTCAAGTTAGAATATGAGAGATGTGAGAATAAGAGAATTCTGAAAGGTGAGAAGTCGCTAACATTTGTCTGTTGGGTTGAGCTCTATTTATAGAGTAGGAGGAGAGTGGTGGCCAGCGCGCGGGGTGCACCACGTAGTCAGGCACGATCTCCACCAGCGGGAGTGGTGGAGACCGAGATTTGCGGGACAAGGCAATCGTGGGTGATTGCGTGTCGCACTGTTGGGCGGGTGCCAGGCGACTGGAGAACGTGGGTATAACTAAGTCCTTGGCCGACGATCTCCACCAGCGAGGATTGCGGAACAAGGCAGTCGTGGGTGACTGCGTGTTAATCTGGAGGCGCGCGCCATGACCCTGGATGGATCACGACCGCCCCTAAGTGTGCAGAGAGCACTCGATTGGCTCGAGTGCGCCTTGCCAGGTTTGGAGGGGAGAAGAGGCCCGGTTCGAGGGCCATTTAGGCGTACGCCCAAATAGTGATGTATCAATTTATAAAAAAATTATATTAACATTTTTCTGGGTCCAGGTCAGGTATGAAGATTAGACTACCCAATAGATCTGTGGATAAGGATAAATTTTAATACCCGCTCATGTTTGAGTCCGGATCCAGAGATTATAGTACCCTACACATGATCATCTTTGCTTTTCAAAAAATAATTTTATACACTTACATTCCAAATGAGTTATAATATTTTTAAACACTATAAAAAAATAAGTAAAATAACAATTTGGTCCCTGAAAGATCACCGAGAGGACAACTCAATTCCCGAAAGATTGACATGTACAGCTTAGTCCTTGAAAGATTAAAACTATATACTATTTAGTCCTTAAAAAAGGACTAAATAGTATACTGTTTAAATCTTTTAAGGACTAGAAACTATACTGTTTTGATCTTTCAAGGATTAAATGTATATTTTAATCTTTCAGAGACTAAATTTTTAGTTTACTAAAAAAAATTTAAGTTAATAATTCAATAAATAAAAAATATAAATTTATTACTTTAATTTTAATGAAATAAATTATAAACTTTATTTTAAGAAATGTAATTTTAATTAATTTTCCCATTTTATTAAACATATTAACTAAATAATAAATCTAATATGATTTTAGTCCATACACGTGATATGAAAAAAGTAAACTAATTTCCATCATATATTTTAAAATTAAATTTTAATTTTTATTAAAATAGAAATTTAGCATTTTAAAAAATTAATTTATTAATTTATTCAATAAAAATAAAATTATTAAAAATATGAAATTTTCAAACATTCAAATTTCAAAGTTGTAGTAATCACCTTGAACCTTCCAAACCCCACCTCAAATTTTGACATTGTCATTTTGGTGTGTCCCAATAAAACAAAGTCCATACTATAGTATATAAAAGGACAGCACAATGAAGGAGGAGGGACAATTGAGTCTTTTCACATTGAATGTTTCCCCAATAATAATATAAAGAAAAATTATTATTAAGTTTTGAATTAAAGAATTAATCCTTGAATAATTAAAAATATATATTATAATTATGAACTATTTAGTCTCTAAGTCAAATTTAGAGAAAAAAAATATAAATTCAATATAAATTTAAAGATTAAAAAGTATAAATTTAATACAAATTTAAAAATTAAAAATATAAAAATTAATTTAATTTTATAGACCAAATTGTCATAAAGATTAAATAATTGATAATTAAATTTTTTAAAAAACTAAATCATATATTTTAACTTTTTAAAAATTAGTTAATTCACTCATTTTAAAGACCAATTAGGAAAGCCTTAAATTTACTCAACAATATAACATGAATGCATGCATAATGGGATTCTTCTTCACTTTTTACCTATTCAATTCCATTCTTTACTCCAACCACCACTCTGCAATGCAAGCCATCTGGATAGTGATGTGACCATTAATAATAGTTCTCAATTTGTTCTCATTTAATTAAGTCACCTCATTTAATTTGTATTAAAAGAAAAAAAAATTAGTCACCTCATATGTTTGATTTATATGTGCAATCATGTCTATCTTTACCACCTTAATTATTGAGGATAATTAATATCATAAAAACGTTCAATCATTTATATTTTAAGAACTATTATATGTTGATTAAATAATAATTTTTGTTTATTTTTTAAAGTAAAAATAATATTTTTGAGGAAATTCAATAATATATGTGGCACGAGCACTTTATTTAGTATTAATTTCAACATTCTAAAAGATAATGAATTAAAGTAAACATTAAGAGATATATTTCGGACAAAAATAACCCTTTTGACCTATTATAATTTTTAAATTTTTTTATTAAAATTTATTAATCTTTAATGATCTATATATAAAAATATATGTTGTGTTGTGTTATATAAATTTAAAAATTTAATATGTCAGTGTGCCGATATTAATATCATGTCTTATATTCATGTCAATATCTGTAGTTAATAATATAAGTGTGATGACTTTTTTTTTGAATTATTATTGTTAAATATGTTTTAAACTGTGAATAATTTTTAAACTAATATTATACACTTGTTTTGATATAAATATCAAAATAATTTAAATGATAAGGAATTAGTATCAACTATCAAATGATTTATGGATAAACTCAAATGGAATACCCTTTTTCACCGAAATTTTAAAGTAGGTCATGATAATTGGGCAAATGATTAATGAAGAGGAGTCTCGTATTTAAATTCTTGCATGCATGATATGACGGTTTGGATTTGATTAGTTTCATTATTGAAGATACCCATAGGACTATTCTATGATCAGTCACAAATAACCCTTTTAAGGGAAAATTTATAAAAAGCCAATTGCAATAGCACCTCATTTTTAACTTGTATATTTAACCTTTTTTTTTTTTTTTGAGATTTGTGTTTTATAAATTAAATAAACATTACACATATTTTAAGATTAAAAAAGTTAAATTTAACGGTTGAAAACCAAATTTCTTTAACAATTTATCTTTCTATAGCATTACTCTAATTTTAATCTAATGACTAAAAAAGCAATTTGGATCTTCTATAGTGCACTTTAGGTGAAGTGCAGAGAGAGAAAGGAACAAATAGAGAGAGCAAGTGGGTCCCACTAACACTTTCTCTCTCTAACCTATTCATATGTTTCTCTCTGCACTTCACCTAAAGTGTACTATAGAGGATCCTATCTCCTAAAAAGAGTGACACTTTTACAACCGTCTTTTTCATAGCAAAATTCCTTACTTATATTTTATACGAAAATTATTGTAGTTACAATTATTTTTTAGGGAGAACAATATTGGGTTTTGATATAGAAGGATATTTGTAAGATAGGTTGGGTGGAGTTTAAGACTAGTTGATTTAGGTTGGAATTTTTTAAGACATATTGGTTTAGGTTGAGTTTTAGAAAAAAAATATTTAAGCACAAACCAAACCAAATAGCGATGGGTTGAGTTGGACACGCTGACAGGCTAGCTCATTTCAATTTGTAAACAATTTGTTTTTTTTCAAAAATATACTTGACTCTACAATTTTTTTATCTTCCAATTATTTTATATTGAATTCTGATGAAAAAATTTCTTATTATCATAGTTCATGAATCAATAGTATGATTGAAAGTTATATGTACTCATTTAAAGAAGCTGAAGTTGGCGTGTGCAAGCTAAACTTGATTAATTGAAGGTAAAGTCATTAACACAACGTTAAGACTAAGACTAAAGGGAAAGAGCAATTCAATAGTGATATATGTTATACATTTATATTAACTATTATTTAATTATTTATGTATATATTAAAATAAAAAAAATAATTAAAAAAATGGCGAGCTTGTAGGTCGAGTTAAGTTGAGCGGGCTCAAAATTCTAAAAGTCACAGCGCAACCCAAACTACTGCAAACTGAGAATTTTCAAATCAAACCAACCTGCCAGCCCAAATCAAACCAACCCAAACCCAGGAGTTAGATTGATTTTGGTGGGTTGACAGATTGGCAAATTGACCCGAAACGCGGAACATCCTTGACATATATAGTTTCTTTTTCTGAACTTGTCTTTTTTTGTTCTCTTAATATTTTTTTTATATGAATAGATTTTAGTCACATGAAGTAATAAGAGATTAAAAATTCTAAATAAGTAAAATTCAGTAGATAATGTTTACATGGACGAAATTTTGTGAACATTGTCCTAAAAGCAAACAAGTATAAAGTTAATTAATATTTATGAGTTCAGTTTAGTTTTTTCACTCACTAAATTATATATTTTAATTTTGAAATATTGAATTTTCAATTCAACAATCTTTCAAAAATTTAATTATAATTTATTATAATATTTATGTATAATTTTAATCAATCATAATTTAAAATGTTATATCAACAGAAGTCGCTGTGTGATTTTCTGTTTTTGGACAATTATATTGTTGCAACTTGTTTGGCCAAAAAAAAATATTGTTGCAACTTGCAACGTGATATGTACGACTACATTTTCATGCTTGACGAATATTTCTTAGATGATAAATCGTGTCTCGTCTCTTCAGTGCATTTTATCAACTTTTTTTTTGGTAGATAAAGTGGTAGTAAGGGAAGACACTTCCAAGCACTACCGGGCAGGGCGCTAGAGGCATGTCGGAAAGGCCGATAGAGTATCAACTTTATATAGTAATCCAATTATCTCTCCGATGAACAAGTTAAAACAATTTATGAAATTAACATTTAAAGTATCCTACATTTAGAAGTCCGATTTAGGAAAATAATATATATATATATATATATATTATAAGCTAAAAATACCTCACATAGTTCAAACTTCAACCTTTCTAAAAGAGTAGTATTATATATATATATAAATATATTAGTGTACTTTGCATGTCTTAACGAATATTAGTATGATTTATAAAGTCAAAAAATCATTATTATTTATATTTAAATTATGTTAACTTAAATAACTATATTTTTTATGTGTTTTTAAATTAAATTATTATTAAATAATAATATTAACATGATTAAATAATTTATTTTTATATAAAATTAAAAAATATGTCCAGTTTGTTTTTGAAAATATTGAAAACATCTTTTATCAAACATTGCATGTATGTTTTTTGTATATTTCAAGAAATATTTTTAAAAAATTGTGTAAAATACATTTTCAATCATATTTCTTATTTTTAGTGAGAAAGAGTCTAATTCAAACATTTTACTTCTTCAAAATCATAAAGACAGTACAATTTACTCCCTTCGACTTTAATATTAGAGATTAATTTATAAAAGCAAAAAGACTAAAATATGTTGATTTTACTACTTTTGAAAATTAAATAGTATAGATCCTAAACTTTCACAAACTCATATTTTTCAAGATAACCAATTTATATACTTACTATATATAATTATATATATATATTGTGTGTGTATATATATATATAATGTGTGTCCCTGAGGAAGAAACACATGCAGAGACTGCAAAAGGCTGTGAGGGGCAGTATGTTAAGGGCATCAAAGAAAAGAAGAGAGAAAAGTGGTGATGGAAAGTGGTGGCTCTACATACAATAGATTCCCTTTCCTCCATAAATCCCTTTACTACTCACTCCTTCACTCTCTATATCATGTAATTAAAATAAGGCCAAAACTTCAAATTGGTCTTTATGTTTGATTTGTTTCAGTTTGATCTTACATATTTTTATAATTTCTCAATTTGGTCCTAAAAATACTAAATGTAGTCATATCTCTCTCGTTTCAAGTTCGAATTCGATCAATCCAAATTTACGAGTTTCTTTTGATGAGTAGTTTGGGATCATCAACAAACTAAGTTAAATCGAGTCCCAAAAGTTAATAACTTGTCTCACGATTTAATAAGTGAAGTTTGTCATATCTCTCTCATGCTTTAAGTCTAAATGCGATGAGTTCAAAACTATGTGTTAACTCTTGAAGAATTTCTTTTTTTTTTTTGTCCAATTAAGATCGTTAGCAAATGAGATCAAATCGTGTATCGAAGATAAGTTTGAAACCAATTTAAAAAATTATAGAAATATATAAAACCAATCTGAAATAAATAAAACATAAGGGACTAATTTGAAATTTTGGCTTTAAACTAATATATTTAATTTCTCTCCTTAAAATCTACGTTACTAATTTGTTAATTCAATATATAAAATCTACCTTACTAATTTGTAAATCCCATTAATACATTCTCTCTCTATACTACATTTAGTGACACTATATAAGATCTAGGTCCCTAGTTTCGAATTTGGATCCTCTTAGGGCATCATTTTTATGTTTGTGTATTTTTGTCATTAATGATAGTAACTATCTCAACTATCTTTAAGTGTTCCTCTAATTGTCCCTCACAATTAAGGTACATTACTCATTCTCACTTATATTTGCTCCTTACATTTTTAAAATTCTTTGTTGACTTTAGCATCAGAGAGAATTTATGAAGTCCCATGTCTAGCCTTCTTGCAAGTATATATTTCAGACTGATTGCTTGAGGTCCAAACCCACTTAGAGGTTTGTTAATGTATTTACAAGTGATAAAGAAAATAAAAATAAAAATAGCTATGATTGTTACTTGAATAAATTAATAATTATAATAAAATCAATGACAAAATATTAAACGACAAGAGGTTTATTAGCAAGTGGAGGATTGTTTTTTTTTAATACAAAGATACAACCCTAAAAATTAAAACGCGAAATAAGCATAGTTATTAAACGAAAGGTAGGAGTAGGGTAAAAAGTCTAGCAGTTGTCGAAGAAGGGTACATCCCATTTCTCCAGCGACAAGATGGGTGATGGTTGGTGGAAGAAGCTGATGTATGTCTTGCACTAAAGGTTGGAGCGAAGAGCCCATGGTTGTAAACCGATCTAGAGCCATGAGGTGTCCTTTTTTTCTGAGCTGAGAAGAAGTTGAAGGATGGCATGGATGGATTGTGCTTGATGAGGAATTCTCTAACACACCAGAAAAAGAAGTGCAATTTTCCTTATCTGTGAACATTGCGCCAGATGTGAAGATTGGTCCAAACGCCCTGTCTGGATAAGAGAGCAAAAACACAAAGCATTCCTCTGTCCCTGTGAATGAAAAAATGGAGAATGCTTTCGTTGTGCAGGTGCATGACTTGCAGGACAGGATAGTATACGTAGCGAGTATGAGGAGCAAAGGGAATGGTAATGGTAGCGATGGAATGAGTCGAGGTCTTGAGTGATTGCCGAGCTGCATCAAGATTCTTGATAATGAAATTACATTTAGAGAGTTGAGACGGTGGGTAGTTTTAGATTTTTTTTTTTTGGTAAAACTTAAACTTTTATATATATATATATAAATGTGGATTTTTAGGCAAAAAAAAAATGTGGATTTGTATCAACTAAATCCTTATATATTGTTATTCAAAGTTAGTGGTGAGATTCAATTGAAAGGTAAGATGGATGCATCAATTGATTATTGAACAGATTTTTGGACACAGAATATATAATATATAAATATATAATAATAATAAGAACAATGGATGCTGCTAATGCTATATTGTACACTAGTAGTACTACTACACTCTACAGTGTGGGGGACATGTGAATACTAGAGGTCACATCACTTGCTAGAGTACGTATATATAATATGTTGAATATTCAAATTAGTCCTAAATATATATTTCTAAGTTCATTTTCATTTAAGATATTTCAGAAGTTTTATATTGGTCATAAATATTTTTATAGTTATTCTTCACTTTCGGATCAAATTCGAACATGACGAGTTTGGAACTCCGAGTTACTTTTGACGAATACTTTTTCTATCATTGTTAGTCAACGAGATCAAATTGGATCCCAAAATAGTTTATTCATTTCACGGTTAAACAAGCGAAGTTGATCATATATCTTTTGCTTCAAATTCAAATTCAAATGAGGTTAAATCGGACTAAATTCATTTTTGAAACTGCTTTGACTTCATTTTACTAACGATCCCAACTAAGTAAAAAAAACTTGTTAAGAATAATCCGTAATCCGTAAATCCATTTTTGAGATTTGATTTGATTTTGTTTGTTGACTGTTTTAACTGGTTAAAGAAAATACTCATTGCTTTCAAATTTGGAATAAGAGATGTGACTATATTCAATATTTTGAAACCAAAAGTGAATAACTATACAAATATTTAGGACCAATATAAAATCTCTGAAGCACTTTAGATTAAAATGAAAGTAAAAATATATATTTAGGATCAATTTAAATATTTGATCTTTTTATATATATGTACATGGGCGTACATGTGAATTATTATGAGCTGCAACAGGATCATTTTGTTGTTGTTATTTAAGTCATTGAGAGAGAAAAAAGAGAAAGTGTCAAGGTCATTTTTTATTACCGTTTTACTGTAACAAGAGAAGAGTAAGAATTAAAAGAGGGCAGATGTAGTGAAAGTTCTGCATGTTTGCTGTTGTACAAAACAAATGCAGTCAAACCACTGAGTCGCTCAACCCTCGAGGTGTCGCAGACGGGATTTTCTTTTCTAGAATTTATAAAAAGTACATTACTAATTAAACCCATATTCATTCATCATCTAAATAGAATTATAGATATATAGGTTTCATATTTCATTCTAGGCTAAAGTGTACTTTTGGTTCCATAACTTTGGAAAAAGTTTCAATTTGGTCTCATAACTTTGGCAAAGGTCTCACTTTGGTCCCATAACTTTTGAAAACATCTCACTGTTGGTCCCAATACTGATTTCCATCTGTTATCTGCTGCTAAAGATGATCTAACATACTAAGTTGGATGATGATGTGGCAAATATGAATGAAGTTATGGGACAGATAGAAATCAGCTTGGGACCAACAGTGAGATGTTTTTGGAAGTTAATGGACCAAAATTGCAACAGAAAAAGTTATGGGACCAAATTGAGACCTTTGCCAAAGTTATGGGACCAAAATTGCAACAAAAAAATATTATGGGACCAAATTGAAACCTTTTCCAAAGTTATGAGACCAAAAGTGCACTTTAGCCTTCATTCTATATAGAATTATAGATATAGGTCATTTTCAATTATATTTCTAATTTTTTTTTGTCAATTATACCGTAAACGTTTTATATTTGAGTCAATTATATCTTAATTCGACATTTTTTTGTTTTAAGGTCTTTAAGTTTCCATTATTTAGAAATCCTCCACTGTCTCAGGATTTTTCTTTCGCACGAGTCCCTAACTAATTACAGAACAATCCAGAATGTTTATCATCTTTAACGAACTGGTCCCTGCAATTGAGAAACTCGAAAAATTTCTCCCCTTTATTTTTCTTAGTTCCGACAACCACACATAAACTCGTTGGTGAGCCTCGAATACAGAGAAATCGAACAGAAATACCAATAGTTCTAGCTCTCGGCGTTAACACACAATCTCCGGTGGCGATGTCGTCGTGGTCGTCGAAATTAAGAAGTAAAGTAACTTCAAAACCCCTTTGGAGAGAGAGGCAAAATAGAAAAGATGAGTGAGAAAGACGGTTGTAAGAGAAGGAAAAGAGATAAGAACGCCATAATTTAGGGGAGACCATAAAGCTAAGGACGACGATGAGAAGGAGCATGTCGACAGAAACGAGGATAGAGTGGACGACGACGATGAAGTGTGATGGTGATGTTTTAGAGTAAGAGAAAAAGGGTTGTTAATGGCTTCTAAGGACCTATTTGTTAAAGATGACAAACATTCTGGACTATTATGTAATTATTTAGGGGTTGAGGTATAATTGACTCAAATGTGAAACGTTAGGGGTATAATTGATAAAAAAAAACGTTGGGGGTATAACTGAAGATGACCTCGTACGTTAGGGATACCAACAATACTTTTGCCTATATATATATATTATTAACAATTTGGATCTTCTATAGTACTTTAGGGGTGTAGTGCTCAGAGAGAAAGAAATAGAGTAGAGAGAGAAAGTGTCAGTGAGACCCAATTTCTCTTTCTACTTGTTCCTTTCTCTCTCACCACTACACCTATAATGCATTATAGAGGGTCCAAATTGATATTATTAAATATTGACACTTTATTTTGATAGAGTCTCATTGTATCGAAGATCGTATTTGTATCGAATATCAAGAACCCGAAAAAGGTATTTGTATCAAATATCAAAAACCCGATATACAAGAGTGACCCTGCAAAAATACTCAGACACTCAAGTTAGAAAGAGATCTTTAAAAGGAAAAAAATAAGAGACTAAAGGTAAGGATCAACCTAGTTTATGAGTTACCAATTACCATTCTCGAAGTAGTGCACGAACTTTCAATAGCTTGGAACTCTCCCACCTGGTTTTGCTGAAATGGTATGTGTTGATTTTATTTTGTTTGTACCATCAAAATTCATTGTTAGGGACTGCTTAATCCTTTTCTAAGATTAATCAGAGCTAAAATTTCTCACTTCTCTCTATAGGTGTATTATGTGAAAATCTAAAATTTGTCATCTATTGGATTTATGCCTAGATAAAGAAGTCCTTCGGTCAAAGCTTAATTTCTTTAACAAGGATTTTATAATAAATTTGCAAGTTTACCAAGGAAAACTAATAATTTGATCTTTAAAAAATCATTGAGTTGACACTCCATTCTCTGAAAGATTGAAATACATAGTTTAATCTCTAAAATATCAAAATAGTATTTTTTTTATCAGTAATTTTCATAGACTAAATAGTATACCGTTTTAATCCTTAAGGGATTAAAGAGTATACCATATCAATCTATTAAGAAGTAAACTATATATTTCAATTCTTGAAATATCAAGTTATCAATCTCAAGTCCACCAAATTATTAATTTAATCTCTACCAATTTATTCTAAATTTGTTCATTGCCCTCACATGATTTTCTCATAAATAACCTATCACCATCAAGCTAGCAAGGACCACAGGACCCTATAGTTTAATGGGTACTGGACTTCAGGTTTTGCAGTGTGGGGCTGTACACTTGTTTCAGATAAGAAGAGAAATTAAATGTACTAACTTGCTCCCACCTAACAAAGCATGCTACTTTTGAAGGCGCACCAGCTAGTTGCTAACTTGCTATGTGACAAAACAAACCCAATAGGACACAAATTTAAGTTGTGCCACTATTCTGCCTTGCTTTCTCTGATGTCAACTTATATTTTCATAAATGTATGAAGCTCCCATCAGATCACTCACAATAATATTCTTGACTATCACTAGATTCTTCATGATCTCATAAAACAAATCTTGAAAAAAAAAGAGTGAAGTACCAATTTAGTCCCTGAATTATGTAAGCCTTGTTTTAGTCTTCGAATTTTTAAAATGATTGATTTACTCCTTAAAAATTCATAACTGGCAGCATTCTAATGTCTCTAGAGATTGAGTTGTACAATGATAAAATATTCATGAAAGAATTAATTTATAATGAGTTGTGAATTTCTAGAAACTAAATCAAGCATTTTAAAAAACTAAAGACTAAAAGACAATGCTCAAATAATCAAAAAATCTAGAAGTGGGGGAATTTGGTTACTTGAGAGGTTGATCTCTCCATATAATAACCTATTTTATTTCCTAGGCTAACTCATGGTAAGGCAGGGTAAGATCCTATACTGAACCTTATAGTCTCATATTATCAAACTAAAGCTTCGTGTTTCAGTACATATAGTCAGGGACATTACCACAGATCAATTTACAGTCTACAATCTACATTTCAACTCTTTGAGTGGTGAACAATCAAACAAATGCAACTTCAATACAATGTGTGGATGAATGCAAATTTACTGTCCTTGAGTGATACCAAGCATCTCTGCGACAAGAATGTAATTTCTTTCCCTCAGTTATTCCCTGTCCAGCAGTGACATGTGTCAATTCATCCAGAACCTTCATTGGTTGTCTTCTCTGCAGAAATACAGAAAAAATTCGTAGGAAAATTATGGATAGAAAGAAACAAGTTATGCAACAATGAATAATAGCATGTCCAGAAAATGTCACAATCCTATCACTATCTCAAAAAATATCCTGTGTATGTTTTGACTTTCCTGTTCTCTATTACAGATGCATAATTCTCCAGAATCAACCTCTCCAACACCTATAAATGCTTTACTTTATAGCCTACTCTTCAGTTTAGTTAAGTTAGTAGTAATATGAACCATAATGTCAAATTCTTGGACGTGTCTATTTGTCTAGTAGAGAACTCCAAAATTTAAATGTGCCTAACTTTTTACCAGACAATAGCTTAGCTCTTCTTTACAGCCTACTTTTAATCATATTGTAGCCATTATAACAATTGTTGCTGTCAAAATCTCAAGTGGTCCTGGCTATAGACTATACACTTTACATATAGCGCCGCAGACTATCTGACAAGTTAACTAGATCTACACTGTGCCAACACAGTGATTGACCCCAATGGGTAATGCATGTGCCTCACTGGCTCCAAAGATTTTCTTTTAACTATGATAACCATATGGTTAGGAGAAACTTAGTCAGGAAACTTTATCCAACTTAATGGAATGTGTAGGAGGTCGATTGATAGGATTCCTGAAGAATTAGTGACTTCTAACACAGCAGAAATTACAAGCTTTGCGTGGCCATACTTTTAAAAATTTTGTCAAGCTGGAATATGAATTGTTAACCAGAATATAATATGAAAATGTCTAGGATGACTATTATCAACAAAGCTGGTTAGCCAATAGAATTCATGACAAGTATGAGAGCATATATTTATGAAATTGGGAACAATATATGCAAAGAGTACAACTATTATTATTGCTTGATCACTAAATAACCTAAATTAGAAAGATTAAGCCTCTGGATATGCATATACCACGAGTGGTGCCAACAGATAGCATGCGGTCTATATTATCAAGCCGCCCTTGAATGGATTTTAGAAGTGAATTCAGCGATGAAACTCTATTCCTTACACTGGAAATCTTGGTAGCATGCTGCATTATGAATGGCAAAGGTGCATCTTCTAGTAATTGATCAAGTTCTGCCAAAAGAAAACATACAGGTCAACAAACTGTAGACTTGACAACGTTAAAATATCACTGACATACTAGAGCAAAAGGAGGAGCATAAATAAAATAGCCTAAAGCATAAATCAAATCATACTGTCATGGCATGTTGGGGATTAACCAAAAACAGTATACAGTGGCTGGAAATTTAACGAGTGATGGGACAATGGTTAGTGGAGTATATGAAAGGAAGTGTGGCAGAAGAAGAGAAGATCTATGTAAGAATATGTGACTGACAAAATTCTAAGGGGGACGCATTTGGCAGATGAGGTGCACCAGTGAAGGTAGTTAGTTAGTTAGTCTGTCATCATATGAATAGATTGACAGGTAATAAGGTTTTGTATATCATGTAGACAACCAAAGGTTAGTGTCTTTCTCGAAGTGCAGTGTCTTGAAGTAAGTGGATCAGCATACGTTTATTTCAACCTGTTCACTTCACTAGTCAAACTGCAAGCCTAAAGACTAGGAACTAGGAAGCACATCACTTGGGTAACTTGCTCCGCAAGACAATAAAATTTCCATCAGTTTTGACTTCTTTCTTTAACTGAGAAATGCAGGACTAAAAAATTTTTCAATGTAAATTTAAAGTAAGAGGATTAAATCAAATATGTTATTGTAAATGAGCATTCACATTCCTCAGGGTTTGATTGGAAGTTCTAAATTGAGAGGGTTACGGGAAACATCCCAATCCATTGATTGAAAATATAATGAAGAGCTAGATGCTCTCCTACTCACCCATAATTGAATGTTACAATTTCATTAATAGGGTGGGATGGTTTTCAAGGTTAAAATTTACAGTATTATAAAGGGAAGTGGAGGGAAATAAATGCAAATTAAAAGAGAATCCAAACCATTCTCAGCCCCATTTGAACACCCGCCTCCTCCTACCAAATAAAAAATAGAAGGAAAAAACCAATTTGAAAGGAAATGAAAACTGGGTGTTAGAACCCCATTAGGTTTCAGGCACACCATTAAATTTGCCAGAAGAAGTTTTTTATTCCACAATATGGAAAGAAAAGGTTTCTTTTGCACAATGAGAAAGAGAGTGTTATATCATGACAATACTAGAGTCCTCATTGACCAATACTAATTTAAATCTTCAACTTGTCTGTAAGCAGTAAACACTCTTATAACAAACCTTTTGCCATCTAGATTCTTAGAATTATTTCCATTTTCTTCTTTCTGAATGTCAACTTTTCTCAGAAGGAAAATAAAGGGAAAAGCATGCTAATAGAAACCAGAGCTCTTTAAAAATTTTTTTTGTTAGATATTCTTCTTTGAACAATTAACTCTACATTATTGATGTAGGACAAACCTTGAGGTATATTAATGTAGGACAAACAGAACAGAAACAAGAAGAGAAGGGATATAGGAAGGCCGGATAGAGACCAAAGTACAAATCAATCCTTATATAGTCAAACACAACTAACCAATAGTCCTAAATGGCTAAATTACAAAAACCCCAAAAAACCCCTAACAATTAATAATACCATTATACCATATTAACTCCAACAGACGAAATACCCAAAATCACAACGAAATTGCAGTCCATGCAACATGTTATTCCATACTTCTGTCATTTCCTTGTGCTTCTCAAATATAGTAGATGATGCATCTTCATGGGTTATTTTAAATATATGACCTATGGGGAATAAAGGGGAATACAAGTCTTTTCTTTAGAAAACACGAATGGGAACGACATTCTTCTTTCTTCATCCATATACCTAGGTTCTAGTATAACATAAGAATATCTCATCTCTGCAAGCCATTTTTGACTTCTTGCTAAGCTGTAACCCATCAGTTCTATGTCTAACATGTAAATTAGAAAAACTACCATGGCATGAAGTACTGTGGCCTTGTGGTAATGCTCACTCAAAGCACAGTTTTGAGTTGTTTACAAGGCAGTATGGTATGGACACACAGTTTTGACCTTGGTACTGCTTGCACAGTAATGGAAGTGGCTCGCTCTGTTAGGCTCATAGCTTAACCTAGGTAGTAGGTACTGCTCATATACATATGGACTATGGAGCACAGACACTGCATTTTGAGGGAGTGTCGATGTGTCCGTGTCATGTCTTGTGTTTATGTCGACGTTTGTACTTCACAGGATATGGTTCAAATAAACGAATGTTCATCTGTTAGGCCTATGAAGTATACTCCTCTGGTCCAGTAGGAGGTCGAGCAGCCTATTTTGTGAGGTATCAATAATATATCATTGGTCTATACTCTACAGAGTAATACCTAATTTTAATCATTTCACTGCAACAAAAAGAAACAAGCTCAGAAAAACTTGTTACCTGTCTATGCAAAATGCAGATTCATTTGGAAGTTGAAAAATATCTAGGCTACATGCACTACAAAATTTGATTCTGAGCTCCCAAGCAACAATTCCTTAAGATTTGGCTCTCCAGTTTTCTTCTTCTAACAAAGCCTAAGTCCCGACTCCCCGATAAAATAATCAAACATTGTCAACTTTCAGAAGCCTTAACTCAATCTTGATGTAAATTAAAGTGACTGTGAACCTACTATTTACAAAACTGCAAGTGACTAAGGGCTTCTCCTCGCAACAGAAGCAATATAAATTGAGTTGAAATTGGTACTCCACATTTCTTATTGATAGATAGCATTCATGCCATTCTCTATAATTTATCATAATATTCAACACTAGAATGCTAATTGAAAAATACAAAACAAAGAACATGCTCAACGGAAAGTCAAATCGATTAATAGAAAGGGATAACGAAAAATAACCTCGTGTAAGACGATCGAGGGCGAAAGAGAGTTGGTCTTGGCTCTTAAAGGTTTCTTCAGCTCTGCAATCGAAATCCCTAATTATGGTGGAAAGCATAGCAGACAATCCTTTAGCTACAACGTCAGAGCTCTTCGCCATGGGATCGGATTCTGCTTCAAAATCGTTCTTCTCCATTTGGACAGGAACACCAACACTCTGGATTTCTTCAGTGGAATCGCAGGGAGGATCTGAAGCATTCATTATCGACAAAAACAAAAAAAATAGCTTAATCTTATTGGTAAAATCCTTCAATTTCTCCTCTAACACAAAGATTTACAACGAAGATTTCATCGTAAGCAATGTTAGGTTCTATGGGAATGGAAGATTAAACGGAGCGAGTCGGAATGAGAAAATGCGGAGGAGTAAGGCATAAGAGTGGTTGGCATGACCGTAGGAGCTTAAGCTGATGAGTGAAGAAGAATGATGATGAAAAATATGGGTTTTGAAGTTATGATGATAAGTTGGGGGAAATTTAATTATTATAATTTAGCCAAAACCTCATTTTGGTCTCTGATGTTTATGTTAATTTTATTTTGGTCCTAATGTGTTTTCTGTTCTAATTTGGTCCTTAATGTTCCTCAAAAGTTCTCTTTTGATTCCTAACTATTAAATATGATTATATTTCTTTTGTTTCAAGTCTGAATGTGACGAAATAAACATTATAAGTTACTTTTGACGACTTCTTTATCTACCCAGTTGGAAACGTTTGTAAATGTGTTCAAATTAAACCTAAAATAAGATCAAAAGTAAGTCGCTCGTTTCATGAAGTTGGTCACATATCTCTCGTTTTAAATTTAAATGTGACAAAATTGTAGCTATTAGTTACTCTTCACGAGTTCTTTCCATGTCTGGTTGGAACTGCCAACAAACAAGGTCAAATAATAGTCCAAAAGTTGGTATTTGTGTTTTGACTAAACCCATTTTTAGAGTATTATTTGACCAAATTTGTTGACGACCTCAATTGGGTGGAGAAAGAACTTGTCAAAAGTAACTTGCAGCTCCGATTTCATCGCGCTCGTATTTAAAACAAGAGAGATGTGACCAATTTTATGAAATGAGCGACCCAGTTTCTTTTTCGATTTCTCGTCTGATTTGACTTTATTTATCATCAGTCCCAACTAAGCTTAGAAAGAAGTCATCAAGAGTATTTTGTAGCTCATATTTCATCATATTCGAACATGTAGTGAGGGAGATATAACTATATTTATTAGTTAGAGATCAACTGTGAAACTTATTAAAGATTAAAACAGAACTTTTGAGAAACGTTAAGAACCAAAATAGAACAGAAAAAAAATATTTGCGATTAAAGCATTAGGGACTAAAATGAGATTGTGGCCTTATAATTTAGAGTAAACATTAGGGACTAAAATGAGATTGTGGCCTTATAATAGAACAGAAAAAAAATATTTAGAGTAAACATTAGGGACTAAAATGAGATTGTGGCCTTATAATTTATAATTAGCAAAAGTACTCTTGGTATCTCCAAAATATGAGATCAATTTTAGTTGTACCCCTAAAGTTTTTTTGGGTCAATTGTAACTAAAATATTTTCTTTTTTGTGTCAATTGTACTCCCAATTTCAAGGTACAATTTACTTAAATGTCTCGTTTCAAGTCCAAATGTAACAAAATCGAAGCTACGGGTTACTCTGGACGAATCTCTGTCTTGCTGGGAATGTCGACAAACGAGGTTAAATATTACTCCAAAAGTGAATTTGGTCAAAACATCAATACCAAATTTGGGAGTACTATTTGACTTCATTCAATAGTTAAGGACTAAAACAAAACTGCTGAAAAACATTTAGAACCAAAATGAAACAACAAAAATGTTAAGGACGAAAACAAATTTGAAGTAAATAATAAGGGCCAAAATGAGGTTTTGACCTATTATAAATTTAAAAAATTAGATTATAGGATATGTTTTTTTGGGTAAATTATATTTTGGTACCCTGTGGTTTGGTCATATTTCACTTTGGTACCTTGTGGTTTAAAAAATGACACTTTGGTACCCTGTGGTATTCTTCATTAACACTTTGGTACCCTTTGAAGCTATTTTGTTATTATAACCATAACAAATTCTGCAAAAATTACATATTGATCCCAATTTTTTTTTAAAGTTTTCATTTTAGTCCCTAGATAATATGTATCCAGGGACCTATTTGTAATTTTCAGAAAATAATAGGGGTCAATATGTAATTTTTGAAAAATATGTTATGGTTAAAATTACAAAATAGCTCCAAAGGGTACTAAAGTTTTAATGGAGAATACCACAGGGTACCAAAATGTCATTTTTTAAACTACAAGGTACCAAAGTATAATTTACCCTTTTTTTTTAACAAAGAAGCAATTATATGATAGGTTGAATGCTAAAATTGGTCATATATATATATAAAAGTTTATTTTGGTCCAAACTATTTTTTTTAGGAATGGTCCAAAATATTTTTAAAAAGTTATATTAGTTTTAAATATTTTTATAATTGTTCACTTTTAATTTCAAACTAATTAATGTGATTATATCTCTCGAATTAAGTTCAAATGTGACGAGAGCAAATTATGAGTTATATACTCTTTTGATGAGTAACTTTCTATATAGTTTTTTTTTTGCGAGAAAAATTTTTCTATATAGTTGGAAGTGAAATTGTCCACACATAAGGTCAAATCATATCCGAAAATAAGACCAATTTTGCAGATTTTTTTTAACTTTTTGGTCTCATACAGTCATACTTATTTTCAGACTCGATTTGACCTTATTTGTTGACGATTTTAATTGTACAAAAGAGACTTGTCAAGAGTAACTTGTAACTTCGAACTCTTAGTATTCGAGCTTGAAACGAGGGAAATATTACCAACTGCAATTATTTGATCGTGAAACTTTCAAAATCTAATTTAATCTCATTTGCTGATAATCTCAACTAAATAAAGAAAATTTATCAAAAACAACTTGTAACTCTAATTCATTGCATTCAAACTTGAAATAAGAAAGATATAAGCACACTAAATAGTTTGGGACTGGAACAATTATGAAAACAAAAAATACTAATTTGAAATTTCTAAAAGATTTTGGTCAAAGGATCATTTTGGTCTATTATGTTTCAGAATGTTTAAAATGGTTTTAAATGTTGGTAAAATGATTCATTTTGGTCCTAAATGTTGGTAAAATATTTCATTTTTGTCTCTAACTATTGAATTTGATCATATTTCTCTCGACTCTTATTTTAAGTTTAAAGAACTTGTTACGAAGAACTCGTAACTCTGAATTCATTGTATTCAAATTTGAAACAAGAGAGATGTGATCAACTTTGTTTGTTTGATCATGAAACGAGCAGCTTACCTGTTAGGACCAATTTGACCTCATCTGTTGACGACTCCAACTAGATAAAGAAAATACTCTTCGAGAATAATACAGAGCTCTAAACTCGTCATGTTTGAACTTGAAGCAAGTCATATTCAATAGTTTGAGACCAAAATGAAATATTTTGAAATATAATAGACCAAAATGAACATTAAGACATACATTTAGGAACAAAATAACCCTTTAACCAAACAAAAAAAATACTAATTTGAAACTTCTAAGAGCTTTTGGACTTGTATGAAATCTGAGACAAAATTATAGAAACAGTTTGATTATTCGATCAAATATTAAAATTGAAACATTAAATATTTTTTATAAATAAAATTGAATTTTTTTATCACAAAAATAAAAGTGAATCTTTTTTTAGTTTCACAAAAAAAGAAGTGAATTGCCAACAAAGATTGGTCTAGTTGGTAAGGAGTCAACTCATAACCCACAAGGTCGTGAATTCGAATCCCGCTACCGATGTGAGGCCTCGTTGGTAGGCGATTTGTAAGTGCTCATAGAGCCTTGAGACTTGACATGAGCCCCGGCCCAACTCACCAAAACTTTCTTCCACACAAAAAAAAGTGAATTTAAAAATGCCCTTTCTCTTCGACCCGATCCATATGACGATTTAGGGCTCCACGTTTTAGAATTATATAAATCCCTTAAGATAGCTATATCTAATACACTGCAATCTTTTATACCAACAACAAATCTTTTACATCGTTCGGTGAATCTCCATTGTTGGGTGTTGCTTGAGAGCTTTCGTTTTCCAAGATGAGAGCCAAGGTAAATATATTCCTTTTTGTTAAAATATTCTGCTGTTTTGTGCTTATTTTCTGTTCTTCTTTTGATCTCATGGTCTGTTTTTGAGTAAACATCTAATTTGGTCTTTTTTTTAAAAAGTCTAATTTAAGCAATAGGGTCAATATGTGTTGGTTTTATTTCTTGCATAAATCGAAGTGTGTGAATTTAGTCTTGAAATTTTTTAGCCATTCGTTTCCTCGGAACCAAAGGACGATTGGGATTCAGTATCATTGTTTTAGGACATGACATTTAATGTTGGAATAAGCGATAAACTGTTGATGTTAACGATGTTTGGACTTGGGAGTGACCTGTTACAACAATTCTTGTAGTTTGTTATTTTGATGTGCTCCATGAAACGATGCCAATGAAGCCCCCATTGGTTTGAGGACACCGAAACTGGGAAACACTGTTTATAATTATTGTGGCAATCGATGAGTCAAATAGTAATTGCTTGTTCAAGTTTAATCTTTATCTTCCACCTTTTCGCATGTTTTTAAGCTACTAGTATTGCCTTGAGATTGGATCCACTACGGTGGGTTTTATTGCACATACACTCCAAAACTCATCTTCATTCAAGTGTGAGTTTAATGAAACTTTGAGTTTTGAGATTTCTATCTCACACTGCAGTGGATCCATTCTCGTATTGCGTTTAACTTACAATTTCAAGTACTCAAACACATTTTTCTATGCACTCTTCTACTATTTTGGGTCTTGTGATATTCCTTCTTTGTAATTTGTTCATTTTGATCATTGATTTTAGTCATCAATCAATCATAATTGTTGGTAACTTGGAATTTGGATCCTCCCTAGTATTTCCTCCGGTTCTAAATATCTGGTGTTTTAGAAAATTAATTTTGTTCCAAAATATCTGATGTTTTATAAATTCAAGAGAACATTAATTATTTTTTTATCATTCTACCCCTATTAAATATAGTAGAGTCATAAATGTATAAACATTTTCCAAGTAATTTAATAGGGATAGTTTAGTCATTTTACTTCATTTTTCTCTTCATTCTATGTTGGCTAATCATTTCCTTAATCTGTGTGTAGAAACCTTAAATACCAGATATATAGAACCGGAGGGAGTATCATTACAGTGTAATGCAGAGAGAGGGAAGTGTTAGACACTTTTTCTCTCTGACTGTTTCTTTGTGTTCTTTCTCTCCGGTGCACTACATTAATGATATTCCTCTTTTTCTCTCAGTTTTCTCAACACATAACCCATTTGCGTATTAATGATTTACTTCAGAGAAATGAGAATAACAGAGAAGGAATTACAGTGGGACTTGTTTGAAATCTGAAGTTTAATTTTTGGGACTTTTCTTTAATAATTTTTTTTCTTGTTATTTGTTTGGTTTTGCTGCAATTTGTTGTTGTCTGTATTTTGTAGTTGTGAAGGTTAATTCAAGGGTTATATCGTTACAGCATCAATTGTATGCTATCAATGTTTGATTATGACTTTATCTTCATTATGTGACATTCTGACTTGAATGAGATTAGTTTTTGTCTGACCACAAATATATAGAGATACCTTGGGTCACATCAGATTAGATTCTACCTTGGGTCACATTAGATTCTACGTGGTTAATGACATGTAATATAAAATTGATAGGAAAAAAAACTTCAATCCTAACTCAAATTCAAAAACATGATAAAGTCAACTTAGTTTATTGGAAGAAATTAGTCAAAAGATAAAATCGACCTCGATGCAAAACTCTTAGTACAAAATATTTTTTTTTGGCCTGGATCTGGGGACAAAATTGATAGTAAATAAATATTGAAAACAAAACTAAAAATTTGATGTAAAATTTGGAGACAAAAACGGTGCTTTTGCCAAATTTAGAGTAACGTTTTATCATCATTGTATGATATACATAAACACTGATCTATCTAACTATTGGTGTTGAGTTTCCAAAACTCTGAAAACCATTTTGCTTATTATTATTATTATTACCTTGATCATTTGTAAATCTAGCATAACAATGTTGTGTATTGTGTGTGTATCAGTGGAAGAAGAAGCGCATGAGGAGGTTGAAGAGGAAGCGCCGAAAGATGAGACAACGATCCAAGTAGAATCATGTCTCTTAGTATTTCACTAAGACTGAAGAAGAATCTTGTGTTTTTCTTTATTTAGACGTAAATTAGATTTCTATACTTGCTATCACTGTCACAATGGCATATCAGCTAACTTTTTAAAGAGTTCTAGACTTGTGTTATTATGCAATGTTATGAAACCCAGACCGGACCGAACGGTCGAACCGGTCTGACTGGGAACTAAGAGCAAAGACGGCTCGGTTTGAACCATTGAACTGTTTTAAACCGCTCAAAACCGCTTCGGACTAGATTGATCCGGGTTGAACCGTGACCCGGAGCAGTTTTTGAAAAACTGGCTAGATCACTATTTTCTATAGAAAAATCATTTTTTTAAGACATAAATTAGATTAGATTTCTATACTTGCTATCACTGTCACAATGGCATATCAGGTAACTTTTTAAGAGTTCTAGATTTTTGTTATTATGCTACCAGATTGAGTGCTACAAACTTTTAATTCAGCTCATCGCCTTTCCAAAATCTTTGCGAATGTTTTAAAAAATTAGACCGATGAGTGAATTGGAAAAATTTCTGAGTCACAGGTTAATTGATTTAATTAGTTGGATCGAATGAAGTTAAATATAAATACAAAGGCTCAAACACAAAAGTTAGAATTATAAAATTTTAATTAAAAATTAGTATAAGTTATAATATATAATATAATTTTGTGATTTTAAAATTTAAAATGTATTTATTTAAAAATCAAAATTTAATTTAATTATATTTTAAATTTTATTTCTTATCTTCTATTTAGCAACAATCAAAAGTTGAAATACTAAAATCTTTCTAAACTTTAGTGATTGTACAAAAGTTTTTTAGATTTTAAAAAGTGACGAAATAGCCTTTGAAATTTCCTTATTGGTTTAAAAAATATTTCCTGTTTTCTGTTTCCATTTCTAAAATTCTATTTTTATTTCAAAATTTTTAATATTTAAAAATTATGTTTGTTTTATAAAGTCAAAAAATCGTTTTCATTCATATTTAAAGGTAAAACACCTTTTCGTGCCCCTAACATTTGTGGTGATTTTTAATTATGCCCCTAACGTTTCATTTGTGTCAGTTGTGCCCCCAATGTGAAACGTTAGTTTCAATTATACCCCCACCCTCGTTAGTGTACCGTTTTTCGGAACTTTTGAGCTTAGATCCGTGTTTGTTTCAGTTTGTTTTGATAAATGAGTTTATGGGTACTCATTTTTGGCTCGTAAGGATCATTTTGTACATGGAAATTTTGAGAAAAATGCTTCGTTTTGCTGCATTTCGTTTTGGTCCTTTTTAGGGTTCATCGGGTCCGATTTTCTTCGAATTTGGGGCTATTTTGAGCTTAATCTTTGAAATTGATCCAAAGAATCAAGTTTGTGATGTCCGAAAATTAAAACCTATATGAAATCTGATCAAAACCGAGCTCAAATCGTGCGAAAATGGTTTTTTTTTATGATTGAAATTGGGGGCATAATTGAAACTAACGTTTCACATTGGGGGCACAACTAACACAAATGAAATGTTAGGGGGCATAACTGAAAATCACCGCAAACGTTAGGGGCACGAAAGGGTGTTTTGGCCCTATTTAAATTATGTTAACTTGAATAACGCTAATTTTTATATGTTTTTAAGTTTGATTATAATTAAAGGATGATATTAACATGATTAAATAGTTTACTTTTGTGTAATGTTGCAAAATATCATAAGTTTGTTTTTGGAAATACTAGAAATGTCTTTTTGACGTTTTCTGTTTTCAGCCTGTTTCAGGAAATGTTTCCAGAAAACATTTCCAAAAAAATTGTACAGAACACGTTTTCAGTCATATTTTCTATTTTAAGTGAAAATGAAAACAGGAAACAGGGCAACCAATCAGACGTTTTGCACAACTTTTTTTTTTTTTAAGATTTTCATTGAAATTGAATAGTGTTTTTATACTTTTATGATTGTTGTAATATTTTAAAGTGATCCACAATTGAAACTAACTATTATTATAATTAATAGTAATAAAAAAACTAAAAATTTCTTAATTTTTTTAATGAAGATTTTAACAAAAAAAATTATTTGTACAAAAATCAAAGTTCAACATCTTTCCTCACTTCCTATAAAACAAAAAAAACTTCTTTCCTCACTTTTTAAAGTTCAAAAAATTCTTTACACAAGGACTAAGATTCAAGAGAATTTTATGCAATGTAGCCTGAATTAAATTATGCATCAAATTATGAATAAACTAGTGATGAATGCTTACTATTATCTTAAATGAACATCTTCACCCGCTATTTCACTGGCTCTCCTCATTTGGTGCCAAAAGATTAAAAAAAAATATTGGGGAAAAGTTTACCTCTCATGGCTCATCGAAAAATTATTTTATGGTGTGCTGTAAATGTAAAGTGTAAACTATTTAGAAAGGCATAGACAAATTTGGTATCCCAAAATATAAAGTAAGTTTCAGTTGTATGTCTAAAAGTTTTTTTTGGGTAAGTTATACTTCTAATGTTTTATGTTTTAATCAATTGTACTTCAAATGTTTCATATTTGAGTCAATTATACTCCCAAACTGAAAGTATAATTGACCAAAAAAAAAAAAAATTTGAAGTATAATTGATCTAAAAAATTTTAAGGTTACAATTAAAATTAATTTTATACTTTGAGATATCAAGAGTACAACTCTTTTGCTAGAAAACATATTGTTTACAACTGTCAACCCTGGATCATCAGTAAATGCGATTATCTAATATGCATATAATTCTCCCCCAAAAAAAGAAGAAAAAAAAAAGCTAAAAAAAAACCTTAAATACGAAGCATGGAAGAGAAAGACCTTTGAGTAATGAAGCACTGAAGCCTCCAAACCTTAGTGAGTTCATTCATATTTGACAACCTTCACTTTCTGGGATTGTGTACATACACTTGAACAAAATATGTCTCAAATCTCTACACTGAGGTCATATTGCATAATAAGCCTTTCCACAGTACTATGGCTTAGAACCTCCTTTAAATATAACTCGTTTAAGATGTTGGCTGCCATATCCGTTTCTTCTTCAAAAACAAGCCCATCAATTAGAATGGTATAAGTTGTCTCATTAGGCATACATCCTTTATCAATCATCATCTCAAATATCTCCATTGACAAATCTGTTCTTAGGGATTTGCAGAATCCAAGTATAAGTGCATTGTAGTTATCAGTATCAGGCTTATACCCATTTTCTTCTAAAATCCTGAATATCTCAACAGCCCCATCCAACATTCCTTCCCTACACATTCCTCTTACCAAATATGAATAGGTGTAAGAATCTGGTGTAAATCCATACTTGCTCATTTCATATAATAGTTGAAAGGCTGGATATGTGTGGCCTTTCCTGCACATGGTCCAAATCACACTTTTGTAGAAATCATGCATTGAAGAGTTTTGTTTATTTCCCAAGCTTTGGAGTATGGAGAATGACTCTTGCACTTTCCCTTCCTCACAAAGCATAGCAATAGCATTGTATGTTCCTTCATTCGGACTACAGTGCCGATAAATCATTTGGTCTAGACACTGAACAACGAGATCCACCTTCCCTTCCTTGCAGAGACGGGCGATGATCGGATTATAACTAGTCGCAGTTGCCTTGAATCCACTCCTCATCATTTCATCCAAAACCTTGAAAGCATGTTCTGTTCTTCCATGGAGTGAAAGAGAAGTAATCAATATGTTGTATGTAACTGCAGTTGGAGACTGATTCTCTTCATACATCTCTGCTAATAGCTTATTTGCCTCCTCCCACCGCCCTTCATAGCACAAATTCCTCAGCAAAATGTTATAACTCACGACGCTCGGATTAAACCCCTTTGCAGGCAATTCCCTGAAAAGCTTAAAAGCTTCTTCGGTTCTCCCTTCCTTGCACAACCCAGTTAACAAAACATTATAACTAATTAAATTTCGCTCACCGCCTTTGGCAATGATCTCATCCAAAAGCTTCATGGCTTCATCTACTCCCCTTTCCTTATAAGCAGCTTCAAGCAAGAAAGAATATGTGAATGCATTTGGGACCAACCCTTTCTTGGTTAACCTATCTAAAAGCTGCAAGCTCTTGTTTAAATTCCCCTGCATGCAAAGTCCTTTAACTAGAGTGTTATAGGTAATAGTATTAACAGGAAACCCATGTTCCTCCAACTTTTCAACCAATTGCATTGCATACCCAACATTCCCTCTTTTACATAAATGATTAATCAAGTATGTACAGGATGCTGAATAAGGTATAATGCCAGA
Source organism: Chamaecrista fasciculata (assembly GCA_003254925.1). Classification (NCBI taxonomy): domain Eukaryota; kingdom Viridiplantae; phylum Streptophyta; class Magnoliopsida; order Fabales; family Fabaceae; genus Chamaecrista; species Chamaecrista fasciculata. Next base: position 50,887 of record QANZ01042385.1, read on the forward strand.
ACCAATCATCATCTCCATCACTCTAACAGCTTTGGTCAATTTATTGAACTTGCAAAGGTCATACATAAGCTGAGTGGTTTGAGCAACATCAGGCTTGTGGCCTTTGTCCACCATATAATCTAAATAAAGGAATGCATCATTAAGCCTAAGTTCCTTACTCTTTGGGTCATTCTTCCCAGCCCTCCAATTTGGGAGAGTGAAAACAGAATCCTTATTAGGAGAAACACTAATCTGGGAAGAAGAAGAAGCCAAAATTCTGAGAAAACTCTTGTTGATGGAAACTCCATGGATGTTCAAAATCTGGGAATACAAGCTACAAAAACCCTTTCCCTTAGTTTCTGACGTTAGGGTTACAGGTGGAGACACCGGATTCAGCAGACTCGCAGCCATAATTATAATTGCGCACTATCGATAGACACGAATTCCTAATTCCTAGTAATAATAAAATTTACATACTATTTGCAGAATGGGAGAAACAGATTAGATAATTGAACATACTTGTAGCGCGTCTATCTGTATTCTGTAGCTATTTTACTCGAACAATGATTCTGATTCTTCCTGAGATTTCGCCAGGAAACTTGGCTTCTTCTGTATCGTCTAGTCACTATGCTATGCAATGCAAAATTGAGCAGCGTTGGAATTTAATTTTGGATCACCACCATGATTCTGAGATAAGCTTTCGGAACGAAGTAACCGGATCCTCTAAATTCAAATCCCTCTGTAATTCTCTCAAATTGAGTAAATAAGAGCTGTTTGATTGATCTCACAGTTTAGAATTAATACTTTCAGCCTTGTTCCACAATCTCTCAACAAATGGTGCTTATTCACCAGAGTAAACCTCCTATTTGGTCCCTACATTTTTGAAATAGATTATTTAGTCCTTCAAAAATTAAAAATGTCAATTCTTTAGTCCCTATAGTCTATCTTCGTTACCAACACGGATAACCTGGCCGTTAAGTGCATATGTAACATGTTAAATGTCACATATTTAACTATTTGGGACCCTAGAGTTTGAAATTTGGGAATAATTTAATAATTTATGCTTCACGTGTAATACAAAATATTTGGGACTAATTCAATTTTAGGCCAATTTAATTATGTTTGTTGGTCCGGTTCGGTTGGTTTAGGTGATTAGAATGCCAAAGTGACATTTAATGTGTGATAGTTAACGATTATGGTAAATGAGGAACTAACGAGTTGACATTTCTAATTTTTGAAGGACCAAATAGTCTATTTCAAAAATTCAGGGACCAAATAGTTGAAACTGCAAAAAGGATGGACCAAATAGTCTATTTAAAAAATGCAGGGATCAAATAGTTGAAACTACAAAAAAGGATGGACCAAATAGTAAGTTTCCTCTTATTGCTTTCAGCCTTGTTCCACAATTTCTCAAGAAGTGGTATGGTGCTTATTCACGAGTAGCAGCACGAAAGATAACGAAACACAACGTTTCACTTATGTTTTTAGGTGACGTGGCAAGTTCTAGGCAGTCAGATCAATCAAACGGCCCTTATTTACTCAATTTCAGAGAATTACAGAAACTTTTGAATCTAGAGGATCCGGGTCAGCATTAAGATTTAGGACTTGCATAACAAAAAAAAAAGAATCATGACTTGGCAAATCAGTGTGAGGTGGCTTTTAATAAAATGAGTTGGCTAAATTAACGAAATGATGACTCAACATTCTGTTAAATATTGAAAAAAGTATTAATTTTATCTCTCAAATTTTACACAAATTGTCAATTTTATCTCTAAAATTTTATATTTTGGTCAATTTTATTCTTTGATTAACTTCTTTTAATAAATCAATGACAGACTGTATCCTATTTTTTAATTTTAAATTAGAAATTTAAGTTTATTTTTCTATCAATTTCACATTAATACATCATCAGTCACCTAGATTCTTTCATTAATTATGAGTTTGAGTTCAAGATAACCAAATTAATCACTTAGGTTTACTGATAAAATTTTCTTGGAAAGATTTATAATTAATTTGAATTCTTCGGGTCAGTTCGTTTCCGTTTTTTTTAAAATTTGTTTTGATTATAATCATGGTTTGATTATAATCAAATTTGATTATTTTTGTAGTGGTGTTTGGATGATTGTTGATTATTTGGTGTGAAATTATTAAAATGGGTATGTAATGATTGTGGTAGGTGGATAAAAAGTAAGGAAATTGATAAATTGTATAGGGGTATAAATGGAAGAAAAAGTTAGAAAAAGTAAGGTGTGATTTGATTATAATAAAAGTGTGTTTGGATGTGATTGTTGTTTTGAAAAAAAACAAAAATGTTACTGTTTGCCTTGAAAAGCGTGAAATCTTGATTATTTTTGTGAGTAGGTTGGGGGATGTTTTTCCGAATCGGTGCACCGTTTCATTTTTTGCCTACGAAACGGTGCACCAACCAGGATTAAAGTGTCTTTCAGTGTCGACATTCGGTGCACCAGCGAAGAAAATCGGTGCACCGATTCGCATCAGATGAGAGAGAAACCCTGAAGCTGGCGGACCCGAAAAATTTCTTCAATTTTCTTCAATTTTTATTACAAAAAAAAAAAAATTACTATCGCTGTATGGTGACTCCTTATCCCCTTTCGCTGGCTTCACCCATATCTTCTTCGTTTATCCAACTGAGCTTCGATTCTTCTCAAAGTGTATTAGGGCATTGACGGAGCTCACCAACAATGGCACTTTCCCTATCTTCCCTTACATCTTCTTTCTCTTGTCTCTCCTTCTCTTCTCATGTTTCGCCATAGGTATGAGAAGTTCTCGATCTTTGTCTCTATTGGCCATTACCATCGGCGATTTCTCATCGCCCATCGCTGGCGGTCAGAGCAAACGACGCCGTTTGAGAATTCAAAAGCTGAATGCTACACTTCTGCAACTGTATTTCAGTCAAAGAGAGAGACGAGGAAGGAAATAGTTTTCAACTTCAAGCCGGAAATCTGTCTTTCAATTTCTTGTTCGTTTTGGGTTTTTCTATTAGCAAAGCTGTTTACGTGTTTCAATTATTCAAATATTCCAATTTTTTTATATAGAAGTTGACGTTAGTTTCTCTAAGAATGGGAATCTGAAAATCAAAGCTTTCGTCGGAAAATCGAAGCTGATTCTACGGACACATGGAAAATCGAAGCTGAAAATCGATTTCCCATTCTCTGAGAATGGGAATCTGAGAATGGGATGAGAGAGAGACGAGAGAGACGAGAGAGAATGGGAAATCGATTTCTGGAGAGGGACGAGAGAGAGAACAGTGGGGAGGAAGAAGAAAAACAATGGCTAAAATATGAATTTCAATCCTAAATTATTTGGACAAAATAACAATTTAGCCCAACACAAGAATGAGTATTTCCAAAATGGTCCAATATTGAGGTAAAAGACCATTTTGCCCTTTGTGATTGGAGAATGCATGTATTAGAGTGTAGGTAATTATAGGTTTATGTATAGGGGTATAAGTGTAATTGAGTGTGTTTGATTATTTAAGAATCATGATTATAATTGAATCAGGAAAAAAACGTAAACGAACGTGTTTATTTTGATTATAATCAAAACAGATTATAATCAAAACGGAAACGAACTGGGCCTTCATGTGCATTATAGGTGAAATGTGAGAGAGAAAGGAACAAGTAAAAAGAGAAAACACTTTCTCTTTCTAACCTATTTCTATTTTTATCACTCTCAGCACTACATCCCTAAAGTACTATAAAAAATCCAAATTGATTGTAGAATAGTACAAGTGACTTATAAAATCTCATTGCGGAGGGAAAAATCAAATGCTTTCTATTCTAAGAAGAAGAGGAAACTATTAGTCATGTTCTTCTCTCCTGTCAGTTTTCTAAGGCTGTGTGGGTTTGCTATTGCCCCTTCTTTTGTCATTAATGACTAAATTTTCAAGACTGTGGTTGAAGAAATAGAGAATCTGGATTATCAAGACATTATGAATACAACTTTGTTTTACATGATGATTAGTAAATTTTGGTATTAGTAAGTTCAAATTGGATTTTAATTAACTTTTTGCTAGATAAACTAATAATATTTTGAGGGTTATGATATGTATATATATTTTTTTATTTTCAAAGTTGAGAGAGATTAAAGATGAAATTTAAGAAATGGTAAATTACACAAAAGGTCTTGTGGTTTGGCCCATTTTCAGATATGGTCCATATGGTTTAAAAAGTGTCAAATGGGGTCCCTGTGGTTTGCTCCGTTAACAAAAAGGGTCTTGAGGTATATTTTCGTCTAAAATTTGTCGGAACTTTTGGCTAAAATACTATTTTAAGACCCAAACTATTAATTTTTATGCGTTTGACTCCCTATTTGTATGAAGAAGGACTTTGACACAAAAAAGAGAAAAGTTTCATAGTAATAGTTAGGATCTTAAAATAGTATTTTAGCTAAGATTTTTGTCAAATTTCATACAAATAGAGATTCAAATGGATAAAAATTAATAGTTAGAGTCTTAAAATAGTATATTAGGTAAGATTTCCGTTAAATTTTGGACGAAAATATACCTTATGACTCTTTTTGTTAACAGAGTAAACCACATGGACCCTATTTGACACTTTTTAAATTACATGGACGTACCCTATCTAAAAATGGGTCAAACCACATACCCTTTTGTGTAATTGACCCTTTAAGAAACATAGTCAAAATCAAGTTCTAAATTAAAAGATGAAAAAAAATACACTTTTTGTCTTTTTTATTAAGCTGATGGAATAAAGTATAATAGGATTATAGTTTAGAGAGTAAAATATACTTTCCTCATTTTTCAAAACAAAAAAAAGACAAAAAACAAAATTTTATGAAAAGAATATTGATATTGATGTCAGGTTTTCAAGGAGTTGGAATTATCACACAAAATGTTATTCTGTCCAATCGTTCGACATTTTTTTTTAAAAAAAATAATCATATACTCAATTTGGTTTAACCCGAACCACCCTACAAAATAATAGTTAGGTTAATTCGATTGAATTTTAAAAATTATATAACCCAACACAATCAAACCACCAAATAGATGTGCCAATTAGGTTTATATTTTCTTTAAACTCAATCTAACCTAATTCCTATACTCACCCCTTAAAAAAAAAACTATGCTTTTTTTTAAATTTTTTTTTTTTAATAGAAAACTATAGTTTTTTAAAGAAAGAACAAGATGAAATAAATATGGATGAGCCACACCTTCACCAGCTTGTGTTAGTGACACATGAAATTGAAACAAAAAAATTAGCCATCTGTCAACTACCTAAAGCATCCTCTCACACTTGTCACCAAATGACACAAAGAACCAGCCACGCATACCACTCCCCTATGGCATATAAATAAACACTCACAAATCTTCACAACACACAATCAAATTCAAAATCAAAATCTCAAGAGAATTCAATCATCATAAATATGGCTAAGAGTAAGGATGATATAAAGTATGGAAGCTCACAAGCAAGGCTTTCAGAAGATGAAGCAGTGAGGGTGGCTTACAAGCATGGAACCCCACTTGAAGGAGGAAAGATTGCAGAGTCTGAAACCATTGATGTGTTTTCTAGTGCTCATAATGTTGCTAAGGGCCAAAATACAGATTTTTCTGAAAATCAATCTCAGCTGCAGGGTCATAATAATGTAAATACTGAAGCAGATTTCACCACTGGAAGTCCTTGCTTGCCAAAAAATGGACCTCCTCCATCAATGGGTCACAAATGTTGAACCCATTTATTTCTATGTGCTTTTGTTTTTAATTTTTATTTGTAGTTAGAAGTATCTATCAACTTGTTTCTTTAAGTCATTTTTCTTAGATAAGACAGCAGAGAAAACTTATATTTCATGCATTTATATGAAGTAAACTAATTAGTTCTTAATAATCGAAATATATAATTTAGTTTTTTAAATATTTTAATTATTATTTATTTAATTTGTTTTGACAATTTAATCTTTAAATTTGAATTAATTTTATATTTTTTGAATCTTTAAATTTGGACTAAATTAATACTATTAGCTTATTGAATTTAAAATAATTTTATACTTTTAATCTTTAAATTTATATTATTTGTTATTCAAATTTGTATTATTTGGTTTTTTAAATTTGATTTAGAAATTAAATTGCTGATAATTACAATAATTCAACAATTATAATAATTTAGTTGATTAATATATTTTGATTATTTAAAAATTGAGTAGTTGATTCGGTCTAAATTTATAAATTAAATAGTAAATTTTCTTTAAGACAGTACAGTATCACCAAAGTAGCTTATATGCTTGGATTAAACAAATACTATTAGATGCATTTGAAGCCATTGGGAAAACAATAGGAAAGAAATCAAAGAATGATTTTATATCTTCAAATAAGAGGAACTTGTAATTTTTCCTACAACATTATTAAAAAAATAAAACAGCAATTTGAGAAGAAAATATATCTTACTAAAAGATTGATAATACTTAAATGAATTTAACCGGATGGAAAGTTTACTTCACTGTCTGTAAAAGCAAAACTAGCTCAGAAAATTCAAAGTTTCAGTATAGCCAGGGAATCTGCAGAATTTAGTCAATCAGAAAGAAAAAACAAAACGGGAAAGAATGATTTTATATCTTTAAATAAGAGGAACTTAATAATTTGGCCAAAAATATATTTTTGTCTATTTTTTTTTTCTCAGGTCTCAATTTGATTTCGTATTTTTTTTATTGCAGTTTTAGTTTTATATTTTTTTTAATAAGATGTAGAATTGGTGTAAGTCTCAATTTGGTTTCCAATTTTTGTTATTGCACTTTTAGTCTGATATCATTTGATCTGGTGTAGAATTGGTATATATTTTTTTTTTTGCAGATTTAATCTTATATTCTTGCAAAAAGTTTCACTGTTAGCCCACAATGTAGAACTTTTTATAAAAATATGAAATTAATTCTGCACTATGATCAAAAGAAATGAGATCAAATCTACAACTTGACCAAAAGATATGTGACAAAAAATACAACAAAGAAAATATACGAGATCAAATCGAGACCTGAGTAAAAGATGTAAGACAAAAAATGTAACAAAAAAATATGGGACCAAATTGAGATCTAAGCAAAATGTATGAGACTACAAAAACACTTTGACCTAATAATTTTAAGTGCAACATTTTTCAGCGATTGTTTTAGAAACTTTTGTCTAGGTAGGTTCAACTATACTCTAACTTCATTCTCATTTTCCTTCTTCAAGAAAACAGCAATTTGAGCAGAAAATGCACCCTTATGAAGGACATGAACAAGTAGAAAAAGTTTAATTCACTGAGTTAAAACATGGAAAGAAGGGAGTATACATCAGTCATGAATCCATGATATAAAGTTCACCTAAATAAGCAAACTATATATGAATGCAGACAGAAAAGTGGAAATTTCAGGTAGCCACAGAATCTGCTGAATTTACTCAGTTAATAATCCAGCATTTAGAACATTAACAAGACAAAAATCAAGCGGAGAGTCAGGTCTTGTAATAACAAGATTGGACAACAGAATAAGATGACAGTTCATTATATTATGGTCAATTTGTACTTTTCGTTCCATAATTTTTGTTCAGGTCTCAGTTTGTTCTCATAAATTTTTCTTTTGTACTTTTGGTTCTATATTTTTTTTGCTCAGGTTGTAAATTTGGTCATGTATCACTTTTGGTTCTATATCTTTTGATCAGATTGCAAATTAAAATTGGTCTCATATCTTTGTAAAAGGTTCCACCGTGAGTCTCACCTTACCCAAAGATACGAGACTAATTTTGCATTTGACTTAAAGATATGAGACTAATTATACAACCTGACCAAAAGACATGAGACCAGTTTTGCAACTTACTCAAAGATATGAGACCAAAAGTGTAACAAGAAACCAAATCTGCAACCTGAATAAAGGTATGAGATCAAATTGAGACTTGAACAAAAGTTATGAGACAAAAATATTTTTGGCTTTATATTATCGAACATGAATATTCTTTCAGCTTACTTTTTAACCAGAAATCCCGCTTAGCTTTGAAGTTTGAACAAGGTTCAAGAGAACTCATATCACAGTAACATCAGAAATATACAGCATACCAGCTACGTGATTGAAAAACTCGACCGCCAATCATTTCCATGAAGCTTATTGCATTTTCCCAACAGATTATGAATTGCAATTAAGTGGATAATCATAATTAACATATTTGTTTACTAAACCTCTTGGTGCTTCACGTTTTAGTTTGTTGGTGTCTAAGTTGGACTTGTTGGATTGCCACCAATCTCAAATTGAGGGAGGTGGTGTAGAAATTATTTAGGTCAAAGTGTAAATTTGGTCATGTATATTTTTTTGTTGTATTTATAGTCAATCTTTGTAAAAGGTTCCAATTTGGTCTCATATTTTTGGGTCAAGTTGTAGAATTGATCTTATATCTTTGTAAAAGAATCAACTCAATTGTTAGTTGATCCTTTTACAAAGATATGAAACTAAATCTGCAACAAAAAAGATATGAGATCAAATTAAGATTTGACCCAAAGATATGAGATCAAGAGTGTAAAAAAAATCATATGGGACTAAATTGGGACTTTGGCCAATTATTTAAGTATGGTAGTTTGTAATAATGACAACTGTACATAATTATTGTTAAGTTAGTTTTGGTGTATAAACTTTTGTATTAGGAGTTTGGTTGTATTATAGCTTAGCTAGAAGCACTTATATATATACACTTCACTTTTATTCAGATTAATAAAGTATTTCTTCTGTCATTCTTTATCACTAAACTTTTGACTTGAATACTTCAAGAAAGCGATAAGAGTGAAGATGGAAAGTTAAGATGCACTTGTGGGGTGAAGAAAGGTATTCGGAATCCATAGCCATGGAACTCAAAAATGCATACTATGCAGCCAATTACGTGTGCCCTCAAAATAATGAAGGAGTAATTTTGAAACTGATTCTATAAATATGAGAATAAATTTAAAAATATTTTTAAAAGATATGGGACTATCCATAAAAAAACAATTATGGGATTAAATTTGAGTTCATCTCATCCCACTTGACCATGTCAGCTTTCTCTCTTTTAACTCAATTGTCCACGTCACAATTAATAGAGGGAGATAGAAAAAATTCAAAGTAAGACTAATAGTGGAGTCTTTTGCAAAAATATGTGACTAAAATTGCAAAAAAAAAAAAAGAGATAAGGGTCTGATTTGCAACCTGATAAAAAGATAAGGAATCAAAATGTCACTTTAGCCAATTTATTTTTGTTAAAATTATGAAATAGCTCCAAAAGTGCCAAGTTCCATTATTTTTTTTTTAATGAAATTAAAGCTCAGAATACCAAAGTGTTAACGGAGAATACCACATGGTACCGGAATATCACTTTTTGATCCACAGGATATTAAAGTAGAATATAATCAAACCACAGGATACTAACGTATAATTACCATATAAATTATTGGGTCATTTGGATGTAGGTCTTTAAACTTTGAATTTTGGAAATTAAATCTTTAAATTGAAGGTTTAAGAATTAGATCTTTCTATCTATTTTTTTCACTAACGGTGTTAATTATTGTCATGTCATCTTTATATGTATTTTATTTTTTTCCATCTTATTCTTAATAAGATTAATAACTTTTCTAAAGAATAAATTAAAAAAGATATTTCATAGCATAATATATATTATTTAATCTGGAAGTAAGAAAAACTCTAACATCAAAGAGATTTTCTTATTAGGATCGATGATGTGGCAAAGAATTAAATACTTGAAAGTATGACATGACAATAGTAATTGACACCGTTAGTGAAAAAACAGATAGAAGGATTTAATTTATAAATCTTCAAAGTTTAAGGATTTAATTTCTAAAATTGAAAGTTTAAGAATCTACTTCCAAATGACCCAAAGTTTAAGGGGTCTTATTGCATTATTTTTCCTAATTATAATTATTTATTATGGCTATAATTCTAATATTTATATATCGTATTTTATTTACATTTAAAATAAGTAATAATTATTATTTATTATATTATCCAGTTCAATTATAGAGTTAACTGATTAAACTGATTAGAGTGTAAACCGAACACTGTTTTAATTTGTTGAACTGTCTGATTCTAACAACATTAATAATTACTCTCATAATCTTATTGATAGAACTTTATGCATCAACATTATTATATCAAAATACATATCATCAAATTCAATCATACAACATACTCTAGCCAAAAGAAATAAAAACATACAACATAGTCACACTCACTCCTTTTATTGGATGTTGATGTCCTTGAAGGGACATTCAAATCTACACACATACATACAAAGTACACAAGAGCTTGCATGGTACCATCTCACAAATATATAATTAATAAATGGGCATTCCCTTATTCTAGTTTCTCATTATGCTTTATGTGATTTGAGAAAATTAACAAGCTCAAAGGATACGTTTATAATTTTATATGACCGGTTAGACCATCCCGTTCATAGAAAATTTATGGGCCTGTAGTTCCACCTTGTGGACTTGTAGATCCATTTTATTCAAATAAAAAAATTGAGCTCAATTTTCAAATTATTCTATTAAGATAAATTATTTTAATAATGCTGGTGCATTTATATCTCAAGTTATGAAAGGATTATTATATGCCAGTTGAGATAAGTGTGGTACATCATGTTGCTTATGTTCACACTGGAAAGGGTCTTATTGAATAATTAATTATATGCCTTCTATTAATTACTAGACTATTATTGGTGATGAGAACAAAATTCCCTATTGGGTTTAAGGATACATATACATGATGCAGCACTTGTACGTATTAGACTAACAACGTATCATAAGTTCTCTGCTGTGCAATTGGCTTTGGGTCAGAGCCGAATATATATCATTTAAGTATTATTTGGGTGCACAATTTGTATTGCTCCACCACACGCACCAAAATGGGACCCAACGAAAATTGAGAATAGAAGTTGGATATGAATCACATTCAATTATTAAATATCTTAAAACCCCTGAAGGGAAATACGTTTATGATTTGATTTATCAATTATTATTTTAATGAAATTAATTTTTCAGTATTAGGGGGAGAAAGAAAGAAAATAGTTGGAAAAATGAATTACAAAGATTGCATGGTTATTACATTAGTTTGATCCTCATATAAAATAATGTGAATTTGAAGTTCAAAGAAAACTTCATTTGAAGAATATTGCAAATAAGTTGCAAAATGCATTCACTGACCTATAGAAATGACAAAGTCAGATATTGCAACTGAAAATGCTCCAATATATCTTGAGGTCACTGAAGGACAAAGAAATTCTATAAATAAATATATAACACGTCTGAAGCGTGATCGGTTCCAAAAAATAAGAATCCTCGAAAATAAAAGGAGCACATGAAAAAGATGGCCTAATCGAGGAAATATATGTTTTAAATAATAAAGGAAAGCATAATGAATGAAAAATCTCCAGAAGGGATTCAGGTACCTGAAAGTGAAGAAAATAATGAGATTTCAATATGTTTATTATTGGAAAAGTATGGAACCGATATGAAAATATAGTCGACAAAGTATTTACATATAATGTAGCGCTACAAATTATAAAAATGAAGATCATGAATAACAATTCGTCGAAGAGCATCGACATAAAAAATTGGCCATATTAGAAAGAAAGTATCCCTCATGAGTTAAACTCACTCGGGAAATTTGTCAAATTTTGGGACTTGTAGTCCAAATATATGATGGTGTAAAGCCAATTGAATATTAATAAGTTTGTGTGAAAAGAAATGAGAAAATTGACATTTTTGAGATACAATATTAAAAATTTATAATGAGGAGACGAATTCTCCCGTGGTGGATGCAATTATTTTTAATATCTTATTAATTTGGTTGTTTATAAAAACTTTGATATGTGTCTAATAAATGTTGTTGTAGTAGAATTATATAGACCATTTGATTGTAGTGTATATATATATATATATATATATTCCTCAAAGGTCTAGCATTGATTATTTGGAGATATATTCTCTTGAGGTGGATGCAATCCCCTTTAATATTTTATTAGTCTGGCAGTGTATGAAAATCGTGATATATGGTTATAGTCTATTTGTATGGCTCATTGGATAATCAAATTTATATAAAAATCCCTTAAGGATTCAAATTATAAAAAGCATGCCAGATTTATTGTCTAATAAAGATAAATAAAATCCCTACATGGGTTCGAAAAAACCTAGACATATGTGGTACAATTGTCTAAGGGAATATTAGTTAAAAAGATATTATAGAAAAATGATCCAATTTGTCTATGTATTGTCATAAAGAGATATGGATCAAAATGCATTATCAATGTTGTATATATTTATGATTTAAACTCCTTGAGAGCTCAAAATATAGTAAATTATTTCAAGAAATAGTTTTGCAAGAAAGATTTTAGATAAACTAAAATTTTTGTCTCATCTTACAAATTAAGCATATTATAATAGTGAGGTTATTATTTATAGAAAATCTATTAAGATTGTTTTGCAAGGACAAGAGGTGCATCCATGATGGATAAATCGATCACTTGAAGTGATACAATATCCTTTTAATCTCAAAGAAAAAAGAAAAACTTTGGTCTGATAGTATCATATCTTAATCTTATAAGGGTATTAATGTTTTCGGAACACTTGCTAGCAAAATATAGTTCTTCATTAATCAAAAGAATGAATAAATATATATTTTAAAATATCTCAAAAGAATAGTTGATAAATGTTTATTTTATTTAAATAAATTTAGTTCACGATTCCTTGGTGATGTATGCTAGCTAATTATCTGATCCTCAAAGATAATGCATAAGGTAAATCAAGAATGTGTTTAGTTTAGACTACTAATTCAACACATCCAAAAGATGTGTAATTTTTTTTTGTAGGGAAATATGCCAATCGTATTTTATGAAGATAATATGATGTCATGTATAGTTCAGCTAAAATTTAAGAGGGATACATGAAAAGAGATAGAACGAAATATATTTCACTAAGGCGACATACAAATCCAACAAGTTCAATCAAGTGATAATATAGCAGCGACATAGAAGTTCAAGAAGTTTAATCAAGTGATAATTTAGCAGATTTATTCACAAAGGCATTGTCAACTGCAACATTTGAGAGGTTGGCTTATCAAATTGGAATACATTGATTAAAAGATCTTCAGTAATGTAATAATGAGGGGGAGATATGTGTTGTACTCTTTTTCCATTCGTCATGGTTTTGTCCGACTAAGTTTTCCTGGCAAGGTTTTTAATGAGGCAGTTTGTAATGCGTATCAAAACAAATTGTGAATATTCAAGGGGGGTTATAAATAATTAGTATTTGTGAATATCCACAATTGACTTTTCATATCTCCATGTATAGAAGTTTTTAATGTTCTTTGTAATTAAGTTCATGATCTTTAGTTTCTTGTGTACATGAATGTGAGTCTATGCATTTATTAGGTACATTTCCCTCCTCCATATTCTCTAGCCTATAAATAGAGGCTTTAAGAGTTGATGTATGAGTTTGGATATAAGTTCAATAATAAGAACAATTCTCCCCTCCTACTTTTCTCTCTACTTTTAGTATTCATATTTCATATATTTTAGATTTTTTGTTTTGTTATTATTAATATACAATCAAGATTATACTTTCATAATTTATTTTAAAATATTTGAAGTGAAAAATTGAAGAAAGAAAACAATTGAGTTTTGTATACTTTATTACTCTCTAAAATGTAAACTATATTGTACAGGATTTGACCTTATAACAATTACATAACTGTAAAGATCAGTTCTTATGAATTTTCAAACCGCCAATCATATCAACAACTGAATAAAATATTATACATATTCGAGCCTAACCTAGGTACTTTCCATCGTTGATTCTCATTATTATTAAGAGTGTGGATCAGTGGTTCTTCATTTGATCTCTTAACCAATTGGTAGAGGTTTGAATCTCACATTTGGATATGGAAAGCATTTCGGGGCCAGCCGTTTACCCTTAAGTGAAGGACCCGCAGCGAAGAGATTAGCCACCGATCCTGACGATAGATACCCTTAGTTAATATATATATTTATATAAAAGCTTATCATTTAAAATCTTGAATAAAAGATTGTAAACACACGTGTTAAAAAAAATAAAATGAACACTTGTTTCTCCATGTGTTTTTTATTCAGTTTATATATATATATATATATATATATATACCATGGGTTGTTTATCTCTCACTTTATTAATTAACTAAATAAAGAGATAATTTGATTCATCAGTAAATAATGTCAATATTTATTATGTTTATATCTTATATTATTGACATTTTGAGATAAAGATATATTTTTCAACTTTTTTCACAAATTTATTATTAAACAAAAAATCATTGTTTACCACTGTTTCAACTTTCCATTTTCAACAATGAATCTTCAAAATCAGTTAAAATATTTAAGATAAATAAAATGATATCTATTTATTATCTATCTATTATCTATCTTCTATTATCTACTATAATAGTTTACCACATACTGTTACGTCATACATTTCCTCATTCATGGTAATTTCTTTTATTATAATCTATTTTAAAAAATCTAAATGTAATTATAAATCAAAATAGGGTTAATTTCGGTATGAAATGATTATGGATCTTCAAATATTTCCATTAATTTTTTTGTTTTTCAACAAAGTTTTTAGTTGGTTAAGAATGATTTTCTATGATATATTTGAAGATCTTTCATTTAATTGGCTATTGTCATTTAATATAGTATTTTATATTACTATTATTATTATTATTATTATTATATGACAAATCATTTGATTAACCAAAAATCTTTTTCAGGTATATATTATTAATTTAAATATATATATTCAAATAATATATATATTTTGAAATAGTGAGGTTGAGTTTTGAAGTTGAAGAGGACCATATTCAGCCATGTATCATTCCCCACATTCTTCCGGAGTCCATCCTCGATGAAGAAATCGACGAAGGAATTGAGGAGGATGGTGAGAGGGTATCAGAAGAGAGAGGTGAGGGTGGGAGGAGAGACACTGACGGTGGCGGCGGTGGCGGAAGGGGCGGCAGCGGTGGAGTTGGAGGAGGAAGAAGAAGAAGAGAAACAAGAAGGGGAGGGTGTTTTTTTTTTGGTGCTAAGTTGATTAAGACCTTAATTTTTTCTTCTTTCTTACATTTTGGTCTTATTATATAGAACTTTGGCTATGCTCAATGGTGAATTTTCATTTATTACTATGAAACTTTTTTTTTGTCAAAGTCATTCTGTTATACAAATAGGGAGTCAAACGGTGAGACGTTTTCAGAAGTTATGGGACCAAATTGAGACCTTTGCCAAAGTTATGGGACCAAAATTATAACAAAAAAAGTTATGGAACCAAATTGAGACCTTTGCCAAAGTTATGGGACCAGAAGTGCACTTTAGCCTATATTTTTTAGAGTAAATTATACTTTGGTACCCTGTTTGTGGTTTGATCCTATTTCACTTTGGTACCTTGTGGTTTAAAACGTGACACTTTAGTACCATGAGATATGTATCGTTAACACTTTGGTACCCTGAACAATTCTTTTGTTAGATTTGGACAGATTTTTCGCGTGTGCATTGCACGTGCATCTCACATGACTTACTAAAACTTCATTTTCTCTAACTTTTGGCCAAAACAAATATTAAACACAATCTAAATTTAGAGAAACACCTCTAAAATCGGAGAAATTTGAGAGGTGTTTTTCGAAATCCAGATTGTGTTTGATGTTTGTTTTGGCCAAAAGTTAGAGAAAAACAAGTTTTAGTATGACATGTCAGATGCACTGCGAAATTCCGATCAAATCTAACGAAAAAAATTGTTCAAGGTACCAAAGTGTTACTGGTACGAATTTCAGGGTATCAAAGTGTTGTTTTTTAAACCACATAGTACCAAAGTGTAATTTATCCTATTTTTTAATTTGTATATATTAATAAAAAAATAGTTATGAATCAATTCAATGATGTTTTTATTAATAAAGACATTTAGTTTGATTTATTTGTTAAAAAAATGTTGATTTAATTGAGATCAAGTATACATTTTATGTAGTTTTTAATATACAATTGATAAAAATTATAATACATATGTATTACTTATAATTAAAAAAATATTTAATAGTAAAAAATATAAATAAATATAGTAAAAAAGATTTTAAAAAAGATTTCTTTAAAAGCTAAACACAGCCAAGCCCGAAGACCCCATACCGAATTCGATTGGGCCAAGCAGACGCCCTGTTAGAATAATTCTTGTGAATAGTATTATTAGTACCATTATTTCTATTTCCTTCCTCCTCTTTATCCTTCTCCCCCATATCTTCAATATATATCACAAGTTCACTACTAATATTTGTCAACTTATCTATGACTTTTATTTTATTAACCCTTAAATTAATTATTTTTTCTTCAATTCTTTTTTTTGGAAAAGTTATTTGTGAAATCTGAAAATGAAAATAAATTTACTGGAAAAGCTGAATAGGAGAATAGAGAAGCTATTTTGTAATTTTACAAGCATATTTAATTAAAATTGATAAATTCAGACGATTGGTGCTTATTGCAATGTCATGGGTGGTTAATTAATAGATCTAGAAAATCAATTAATTTTTTAAAAATATGTGGGGTAAACATTACTAATGGAGGTGAAAATCTCATTTTAATACGCAATATTTGTCTTATGTTTCATTTTGGTCCATAATATTATTTTTTTTTTGTTTTGATCTTTAATATTTTTTAGAATTTCTCTCTCGATCACTCTTGAGAGTCAGAGATAAGGAAAAGAGAGGGTGAGGGAGATGACAGAGATAAAGTAAGAAATGCTCAAGGACCAAAATGAGAGTGAAATGTTGAGGGACCTAAATGAGATTAAAACAATTAATAAATGACTGAGACGGGAAGTTTTTAAAAATCGAGGTTTAGATGGAATAATGCCGAGAGACTAAAAGTAGAACTTTGGAGAAATATTTGGGACTTGAACAAAATAAAAAAAAATATTAAACACCAAAACTGAACATAGTGCAATCTTAGGGACCAAACTGAGATTTTTACCTTTCTCACATGTTATATGCTGTTAACTTTTTTTATAGCACGTGCTAATAGTACAAACCACATGCCTCAATTTAAAATTTTTAAACCACATGATACTATCTTATAAATGGTAATATTTAATGATCATAATCAATAAACAAAAATATTTTATGACAGTGATTACCCATATAATCTCTATTGATAGAACTTCATGCATCGATATTATTAAATCAAAATACATATCACATTCAACCGTACAACATACTCCAACCAAAAGAAATAAAAACAAACAGCATAGTCATACACACACTCTTATTGGATGTCAATGTCCCTATAGGGACATTCACAATTTCACACACACACACAAAGTACACAAGAGCTTCTACCATCTCACAAATGTAATTAATTAATGGGTTTGCCCTTATTCATACATTGATCAAACAACATTGGCATAACCCCAAGACTATGCCCAAATTGCAAAATCTCAAATGGCAGATCCCCATCTTGAGTGAAAAAAAAAAGAACCTACAATTGAAGAATGTCCGAGGATCTCAAATTGTGGTGCCCATCCCGATTTCACCACTCCTTTCCCTCTTGTTCTTTCACCAAAAGTCCAAAACCGTGAGGCAAAGCTTCTTTTTCATCATTAACCCATTCTAGTTTTTCCATAACCCAAAGAAATGACACTTTTGAAATCTCTAACCCATAAGCTATCTCATGAATTTGGTCTTTGCTAAACCTACACTCACCTCCAAACCCAACAAGCACAATTGATGATGATGATTTTGATATGTGATATATGCTTGGATGAACTTTTTGATAATGATGTTACTCGTGGTTGTTGTCTTTTTTTTTTGTTATTTTTTTATTGAATTTATGATAAATTTTTTAGACATCTTGATAATTAGTTAATTACATGTTGAGACTATAAATTGATAATGTTGGATAAAGATTTTGAGACATGTTATAAGATGTATTTATTACTTATGAACATTTATATATATATATATATATATTCATAGTAATTGTTTATATAATTTATATAATATTTTTTTAAGGAAATTTATAGGATCTTACGATCCTCGATCCGATTTTGCGATTCGATCTATCTTTTACCTCTTTCGATCTTGAGTAAGATTTCAATCTTGACTACATTGGAATAGACTATAATAACCATACACTTAGCAAGCATTCCGGGTTTGGACAAAATTGAATCTAAACTCAAATGTAAAGAATAAAAAAGATAAAATATGTAGGACAAAATTGAATCTAAACTCAAATGTAAATGATAAAAAAGATACTTTGGAAATTTTACTATTATCGAATAATTGTACCCCGTACATCTCACAGATTATAATCTAGTAATTATATAAAAATAAACATCACGATCAGACATCCAACATACATACATGTAAAAAAAAAAAACATACAAAATATAGATTGGTTTGTCCTTATTGTTGTAGTAGTAGTGGTATCTTAAGCTATATGTGACTTGAGAAAATTAACAAGCCCACCTACATAATGTTCTTGATTCCACTTGACGTCTCCGAAAATATTGGCAGCCTCCCTCGCACGTGCCCTCAGTGACTCTCCATCTTTTGATACCATTGCTATTCTCAAAGCCTTGGCTATGTCATCTCTATAGAAAGATCCATCCTCTGCTCTGTCTATTTCTACAGCCAAACCCTTTTCTACCAGTAATCTAGCATTAAAAGCCTGATCAAATATTATTGGTAGAACTACAAGGCAATGTCCAAATTGCAAAGACTCAATTGTACCACCCCATCCAGCGTGAATCATAGATCCCCCAATTGAAGGATGTCCTAGAATCTCCAATTGTGGTACCCAACCCATCTTCACCACTCCTTTTCCTCTTGTTCTTTCACAAAAGTCATGAGGTAGAGCTTCTATTTCATCATTAGCCCAAGTGGATTTTCCAAGTGCCCAAAAAAATGGTAATCCCGAAAGCTCTAACCCATAAGCCAACTCATGAATTTGGTCTTTGCTAAAGCTACATTCACCCCCAAATCCAACAAACACAATTGACTTGGGCTTCTGTTCGTCCAACCACTTGAAAATCTGCTTCCATGATGACTCATTTCGGAGTTCATTATTGTTTGTGATCTTTGGCATGTCACGTGGGAGAAAACCTATTGGGATTACAGGCTTCCCAAGAAGCTTTGTAACCAAATTGATGGGAAGTTGCTCGAACTCACTGCAAGTCCTTACACAAACCGCATGACAAGTTTTCAAGACTTTTGCAAAACGATCAGCAAGACTAATCCCATTAGCTTTCAAAACATAATGGACATCAAAGAAAGAAATAGCCTCGTGTTTTTTGAGTGCTATGGAAGAAGGATAATCAACCCAATTAGGAGTTGACATTAAATATTCTGGTGATGGCCTAACACTCACTCGACCTTCCCCAGTAAGATACTGAGGAGGGCCATTGAAAACAAGAGTGGTAGCAGAAACTGAACAAAATGTCATGAATCGGATTTGGCGTTTTTGAGCAATCTCTACAGCCCAATGAGGAAGCAAATCGAGAATTATCCAATCAGGATGACATTGATTTGCTAAAAAATCTTCAAAAGGGTGTTTCAAGAGATCATAAACAGCAGGCCACTGTAGTATATTGTCGAACGGGACATCTCCTGAAGCCTCTGCTCCTTTGGGGATGTCTTCATTTTGGAATTCTGGCATTGGAAGACTCACCATAGTTAATAGAGAAGTTAAGTCAGAAGGGACATTAGGCAATCTTTCAATGTTTTTTTGGGTGGACACGAAAGACACTGAACTCCAGATTTTGCTAAGGCTACAGAAAGTTGAAAGAATGGGACAAGGTGGCCAAAAGCAGACCATGGAAGCATCACTACACGAAGTTGATCCTCTTCCATATTTTTTTTCCTCCCTATTTTCTCCCTTATTGTTTCCAATTTCTATTATGTGTTCTATATATAGCTTTTAGTTTATAGTGTTGGGTGGGCAATCCTAGGTACTATGTTTGGTTTTTAGGTAGCAATAATGTTTGAAACTCTTAATTATTTAACAAACGTGTTTTTATTTATGTAACCGACACTAGCTTTCTCGGGACACCCAGCAGCTACACTTGTTCATTATATTTAGGTCAAATATTTATTTTAGCCCTCAAATTACGAGATAAGTTTCACTTTGATCCTAAAACTAATTTTTGTTCCATTTTAGTCCCCAAATTGTGTGTGATTTTGTTTGGTTTTTGTCGTTACTTCTAATCTAGATAGTTGTGATGAACCACTTCGCTCACATATGTGTCATAATAATTGAATTGACAAAGAAAAAGAAAAAATTTCATTCTATGAAAGGAAAATCAACCATATATTTATTTTCTATGTGTGACTAAGACTAAGAATTTTTTATGCTTTTTGTCAACTCACTTATTAACACACGTATGAGAGAGAAATAACTCATCTCAACTGTTCAGATTAATATAAATAAATAATAATAGAATAAATTAATTGTAATAGTTTGCGGACCAAAACGGAACAAAAAATAGTTGTGGGACTAAAATGAAACATAACTCATAGTTTGACGATCAAAATGAACTTTTGGAATTAAACCGTATATTTTGATGAAATCATATTTTGGGGATAAAAATAGAATAAATTAATTGTAATAGTTTGCGGACCAAAGCAGAACAAAAAAATAATTGTGGGACTAAAATGAAACATAACTCATAGTTTGAATATCGAAATGAACTTTTGGAATTTATATTTATAAATTTATATTTGTAATTAAAATGTATACACACATGATAAACATATAGCGCCGCACGAAAGAAAACTTGTAAATCCATAATAAATATCAAGTTACTAGGGGCTTGGCGTGCCCTAACGGGCACGCNTTTTTAATTTTTTAATTTACTATTTTTGACCAACCATAAGGGGTGGAGCCATATAATATAGTATAGATAAGTGTGAGTTACCATTCCGAGTGGATCCTCTCCCTTCAACTCCCTCTCCAAATCATTAAAACTTCATCCAATGAACTATATGAAATCTAAGTCTCTTCCAAATTTTTTTCTTTCTTTTATAAAAAACTCCTCTAAAATTAAATGCACAATTTAATATCTAATAAGCATTTTAATATAAAAAAATTGAGAGAAACATGACTTTGATGACAACCATTAAATGAAGTTTTAGTAATTTAAATTAAAAGGTAGAGAAAGAGAGATAGAGTGAAAGGGAGAGGATCCACTCTCTTAACATCCACAGGAAAAATATCAAGTTATAAACATATGGGGCCACACGAAAGAAAACGTGTAAGACATTAATTTGGTGACGATAGAGTAGAATTTCTAACTTAGAAGTCGATCTAGATTAGTATCTTTCATTATTGGTTTAAGTGCACTTTTGGTCCCAAAATTATGACAAAGGTTTCATTTTGGTCTCATAACTTTTTTTGTTGCAATTTTGGTCCCATAACTATGACAAAGGTTTCATTTTGGTCCCATAACTTTTTTTGTTGCAATTTTGGTCCCATAACTATGACAAAGGTTTCATTTTGGTCTCATAACTTTTTTTGTTGCAATTTTGGTCCCATAACTTCTCATAAGGTTCCACCGTTAGTCCCTTGGTGAATTCCATCCATATTTAGCCGTTAAGTATGACGTGGCATAGTGACTAGGATCATGATGTGGCAAAATAAGATGAAATGGACTGAAATAGGATCTATATGCAACATATTAAAACTTATCTATACCAAACCACAATATATACAAAGAGTGGTACTTCCTCTTCCTCGTCAGCTCAACGGGACTTCCTCTTCCTCGTTCCGCTTCCCGATTCGGCGTCGCCGTCGCTTTGGTCGTTCAACTCTAGCTGAGGATCCCATCGACTTCGTCGGCGCCTTCTGCTTGAAGTCTCTTCTTCCCCACCAGATTGGTCCCTGTCAGTACCACTCTTTGTATATTTTGTGGTTGGGTATAGATAAGTTTTAATATGTTGCATATAGATCCTATTTCAGTCCACTTCATCTTATTTTGTCACATCATGATCCTAGTTACTATGCCACGTCATACTTAACGGCTAAATATGGATGGAAATTACCAAGGGACTAACGGTGGAACCTTTTGAGAAGTTATGGGACCAAAATTGCAACAAATAAAGTTATGGGACCAAAATGAAACCTTCGTCATAGTTATGAGACCAAAATTGCAACAAAAAAAGTTATGGGATTAAAATGAAACCTTTGTCATAGTTATGGGACCAAAATTGCAACAAAAAAAGTTATGGGACCAAAATGAAACCTTTATCATAGTTATGGGACCAAAAGTGCACTTAAGCCTTCATTATTTAATTACTTTTTTACACATTCAAATTCTCAAATTAGAGATTGATACCGTATCTTCCTTCAACTCATAAATATTATTAAGTTATAAGCGTGAGTTAACATCCACAGCTAAAGTGTAGTGTATATAGATAATATTTTTTTTGATAAATAAGAAAAAACGGAAACAAAATACAACAGCATTGGATATCAAGACACTTCAAATGCGAAGTGTTCATCTAAGGTGGGGCCATCATCATCTTTGACCGACTTAATACTACACAAGGCTTTAAATTTTTAATGACATTTTGTGTGTAAATGACATTTTGGACTACTTTAATAATATGATTTAATTAATGGTTTTTTTTATTGATCAAGTGAGTTTTCAAAACATTAAAAATTATTTTTTAAATAAATTTTTGTAGATTTCAAGATATAAAATACTCTACTAACCAATCAGAAGAAACCTTAAAATGTGCCCTAAAGGCACATGTTAGATAAATCCTTAATTATATTGTCTTTCTTAATCTTAACAAAATATTATAGTTGACCACCTATCTAAATTTAAATTTTTAATCACTTAAATTCACAAAGATATCCTTCTTTTTTCCTTACATTTCAAATTTGCCAATTTATCTATGACTTTTATATTTTTAACCAGTGATGTGAAAACCGGACCGGCCGGTCGGACCGCTACCTGAAGACACAAGCGAGTTGGTTCAACCATTTGAACCGGAATGATGGTTGGACCGGAAATAACCGGCCAAGAACCGGAAAACCGGGTCCAACCGCTGGACCGGACCGGCGGTTCTCAATTTTTTTTACAAAAATTCATTTTGAGCCTTGTAGGGATTCGAACCCATGCCCTTTCTTCACACTCCTAGCACCTTTACCATCCCAACTGTGAGGCTCTATTAGCTTTCTCTTACCAATTGTTTTACTAATCTATTAAATTAATAGATTTAATGCATCTCTTAGACCCAAAAAAAAAATATATAGAGGTTTATATTTAATATATTAAAAATAATTATTTATTGCGTCATCCGGTCCAAACATCCGGTCCGACCGATTCAACCGATCCGACCGTGAACCGAACACTTGTCCGAGTCTTTGTCCGGTTCGGTTATGACAACACTGTTTTTAACCCTTCAATTAGTTATTTTTAGATTTTTACGTCAACTCTTTAATTTGCTGCCTGTAAACATGAAAAGTTATTTGTGAAATCTGAAAATGAAAATAAATTTATTGGAAAAGCTGAATAGGAGAATAGAGAAGCTATTTTGTAATTTTACAAGCATATTTGGTTAAAATTTATAAATTTAGACGATTGGTGCTTCTTGCAATGTCATGGATGGTAATTAATAGATCTAGAAATCAATTGATCTTATTAAAATATTTGGGGGAAACATTGTCAGTTTTTTATCATTTAATCCAATTAAAATTGATGTCCTTGATGATCCAATTTCAGTTTCACTTTCTTACATTTAGAACTCTTTAAAATTCATTAATCGACATTATGTGTATTCATTTCTTCATTTGTAATTCATGTCACCATTGATAGAGTGGTGCCTTCAAGATTACTATAAATATGAGTCCCTAAACCTTGTTTTCCATCACCAAAAAGCAAACACCATCACTTTTTATGAGAAACTAAGGCTACAAGTATTCATATTCTTATTTTAGTTTTAGTGTTCTTGAGTTTTTCTATTTTGAGACAATAGCTAGAAGTATGTTTCGCTTTTCAATTCTTATTTTAGATAAGCAAAAGTATGTTCATCTATTAAATTTCTAACAAACATTTCTAATGTAGGAGCAAATAAAATAATCAGTCCACATAATTGAAAGTTTACATCTTAATTTCACATGTTTGGAAAAAATAATAGAAAAAAAAAAGTTGAAGTAAAACGGATATCCTGTTATCCTCATACTTCTAGGCACTTTTTTTCAAAAAAATAAAAATAATAATATTTAAAGATCATGATGATAAATAGAAATAGAGTAAATTAAAAGTTTAGAGAATAAATTCGAACGATATATTTATTCACTCTTTTTATGGACTAGAGAATACTTCTTTAGAGATTAAATAGTATACTTTTGGTCAAATGTAACTCACGTGATATTAACGTGGTTCAATTTTAGTCATAAATTTTTATTATTTTAGTCATTGATTTCTATTATATCTTAAGTCATTGATTTTTCTCAATTCATGACGATTCACTTCATTAATGTCTCTATCCAATGCCACATGTCTCTTACTTTGCAATGCTCATTTTTATTTAATGCCATGTGTCTCTAACTTGTGTTTATGCTTTAATTTTAAGGAAATTTACTATTTAGTCTCAAAATTTACATCGAGTCAACAGTTGAGTCTTTGAGTCAATTTAAGGACTAAAAAATTAAAAATTCAAGGACAACAAAATATAAATATAAAAAAAAATATGAATCAAATAGTATAAAATCAGTTTAAATTCAATGACTAAAACATCACTAAGGGCCAAATAGTTGACAAATGAAATACTTCAAGGACTATTCAGAAGTTAGAACTGAAACTATTTATTACTTGCGTTGATTTGTTTTGGCCCTATAATACTTGTATTTAATGTATCAGCCTTACAAGCTATATAATGGAATTTCTTGAAAATTGATCAAATTCGAAGCTCAACGAACGAATCTATAGTTCATTTAAAAAGTCCCATAAAAAGGAAAAGATAACGAATTTTCCAAAATATCAACAATAGTTATTAAAATTCTAGAGTTTTTTAAAATAAGGAATAAATGAAGGACTTTAGAAGGATCTTATATATTTTAGGATCAGTTAGGGCCTATCCGATTATATTTTTGATTTTATGTATTTAAAACTAATTTTTAAAATTGGTTCAAAGTTTTGTTTATATAAAAATAAAATGATTTTTTTTGAAAAAACGTGTGTTTTNCCCCGGTTCAGGCCGGTTTGCTCCGGTTATTAAAACGACTCGGACCGGCCGGTCCGGTCCGGTTTTAATAACTATGATTTTTATCTCGATTTCATATATAAACTCAAAAAGTTTCAAAATCAATATATTTCCTTTTTTCTTATTATCAAACTGGTTCTTTTCATGAAATTAATTAACACCACAATTGAAAATGAGCCATTCCCAAATGGCACTCAATAATGCTCCTAATTAGTTAGGGTCCCATGCATATGCATATTTCAGTGACATGCATGACAAAATAATATAATGGCTTCAATTAATCCATGTGGTCCAATAATATAGTGGCTTCACTTAATCCCATCCATACCTACCCCTAGCTCATCACCATCATATCAAACAATAATATTTGAAAAAAAAATGTAACAAGACCCATTAAAGTTTAGGTCATTTGAAAGTAGGCCCTTAAACTATCAATTTTGAAAATCAAATCCTTAAGCTTTGAAGGTTTAGGAATTAGATCCTTCTATCCATTTTTTCTAACAGTGTTAATTATTATTTGGATAAATTACACTTTGGTACCTTGTGATTTAGCCATATTCCAATTTGATATCCTGTGGTTTAAAAAGTGACATTCTGGTACTTTGTGGTATTCTTCGTTAATACTTTGGTACCCTAAGCTTTAATTCTGTTAGAAAGTTAGCAGAAATTGGAATTTTTGGAGCTATTTTGCAATTTTAACCATAACAAATTTTTCAAAAATTACATATTGACCCCCCAATATTTTCGAAAAATTACAAAAAGGTCCCTAGATACATATTATCTAGGGACTAAAATGAAAACTATAAAAACTTTTGGGGTCAAAACATAATATTTGAAAAATATAGGAAAAAAGATAGAATTACAAAACAGTCCCAATTCTGAAAAAACTTTGTAATCTAGTCCTATTAAGATCTAAATTTTTGTGTTTTTAAGGACTATTTTGAAGATATTTAAATATTTATGGATGTTTTAGTAATTTCAACCTCTTTTTCCTGCATTGGAATTGCCTTTTATCTCCCAAAGATGATTGAAATTACAAAATAACTCAAAAAAATGGCAACTTCTGTTTATTTTCTAATGCAATTAAAGCTCAGGGTACCAAAGTGTTAATAGAGAATATCACAGGGTACCAGAATGTCACTTTTTAAACCACAAGGTACCAAAGTGTAATTTATCCTAAGAATAATTAACACCGTTAGTGAAAAAATGGATGGAATGATCTAATTCCTAAACCTTCAAAGTTTAAGGATTTAATTTTCAAAATTAATAGTTTAAGGGTCTACTTCCAAATAACCCAAAGTTTAAGGGGTCTTGTTACATTTTTCCCAATAATATAATATAAAATGGTGTTTCACTTTTTATAGTAAAAAACAAAAACAAAAAAAAAAGAAAAGGACATATAGAGTAAATTATTGTTTAGTCCATGAAAAATTATAAATTTTCAATTCAGTCCCTAAAATATAAAATTACACGATTTAGTCTTAAGAGATGTAATTACAATTAATTTAACCTTTTTGTTAGAGATATTCACTAAAATTTAATGATAAATTTGATATCTTGTTAAATTTGAATTAATATTTTAAGTGCTATATATATGGTTATAATTTTCTTTTTCTATGGACTAGACTAGATTGAGAAAATTCTCATCCTTTGGGGCTAAATTTTTAATTTACTATATATATATATGGAGTAAATTAAAAACTTCATTCTTTGAAGACTACCAATGTACGGTTTAGTCCCTTAAACAATACATTTATTAGTCTTTTTTATTGATTAAATAATGTAATATTTTAATCTTTTCAGTAACCGAATGTATATTTGGATCTTTTAGAAATGAAGTTTAGTAATCTTTCTCAAACAAATTGTTAGTTTATTATACATAATTACATGTGTTAATGATTATAAAAAAATCAAATATCATTCATGTATTTCTATTTTTCAGAGAATTGATAACTCAATAAAAATTTAAAAATTAAATAATAAGTTTCCTTTAAAATTAAATATGACACGTATTATACTATTATTTGTCACACTAAAAGTTTGATTTACATTTTTTTAAAAATCAGTCGGATAAAAAAAAATCATATCTTAAATTCTTAATTAATTACAAGACGAATATAAACTTCTAAATTGTAAGAAATTTTTCAAGAAATAACATTTTCCAGTAATCATGTTTTTTTTTTATTAAACGCGTTTCAGGCAAATTTATAACAGGCATTTATAACTAGTACGCAAATTTATAACAGGCACCTAATTCACGTTTTTTTTTTATTAAAAGCGTTTTACAGGCATTTATAACTAGTACGCAAATTTATAACAGGCACCTAATTCCCTGTTCTTTATAACAGGCACCAAATTTATAACTAGTACGCAAATTTATCATAGTGCAAAAAATCGGACCGGTCATTGACCCGGTGAGAGGCTCGGGTCACTGGTTCACTGGTTCAACCGCTGGGTCACTGGTTCAACCGGTTGAGCCGGTTTACTTAAAAAATACATTTTCAAATATACATATTCATCAAATACATATTGATATATTACAATAATTTAAATTTAAAGTAAAAATTAAACATAACCATATGTCCATCACATATAATAAGTGTCAAATATTTANTTTCCTTTAACATTAAATATGACACGTATTATTTGTCACACTAAAAGTTTGATTTACATTTTTTTAAAATCAATCGCATAAAAAAATCATACCTTAAATTTTTAATTCTTAATTAATTACAACACGAATATAAACTTCTAAATTGTAAGAAATTTTTCAAGAAATAACATTTTCCAGTAATCACGTGTTTTTTTTATTTTTTATTAAAAGTGTTTCAGGCAAATTTATAACAGGCATTTATAACTAGTACGAAAATTTATAACAGACAGTGAGGCACCTAATTCACTGTTCTAAAATCTCACTATTATAAATTTGCTCACCGGCACCACCAAAAGCTCATGGCATTAAGGTTACAATCAAAACTTATAGAGAAAACTTACTTTTTGGTCTTTGAATTGTTACCGCGTCAACGATTTAGTCTCTGAATTATAGAAAAATACAAATTAGTTCCTAAATTTTATACCATCATCAACCTTTTGGTCCTTGAATTGTACCAAAATACGAATCAGTCCCTAAATTTTACATTACCGTCAACTTTTTGATCCTAGAATTGTAAGAAAATACGAATCAGTCACTGAATTTTACATCATCAATCTTTTGGTCCCTGAAGGTGATGTGGAATTTAAGGACTGATTCGTATTTTTCTAAAATTTAAAGACCAAAAGGTTGACGGTGGTGTAAAATTCAAGGACTGATTCATATTTTCTCACCATTTAAGGACCAAAAGGTTGACGGCATTATAAAATTCAAGGACTAATTCATATTTTCTTACAATTCAGAGACTAAGGGCCTGTTTGGGAGCCCTATAATCCCAATCACATCTCATTCAAACATCATCTCATCTTAGAGTTGGATGAACAGTAATGGTTAGGTGTTTTTTGGAACCTCCATCTCATCTCATCTCATCCACATCATTATCTCATTCACAACATCATCTCATTTTCTCTTACAATTACTAATCTATCCCTACTTATACACCTATAATTACCTATACTTTAATACAAATATAAAAAAAAGAACTAGACAAAATAGTAATTTTACATACCCTCATTTATTACACTTATAATTTTCTCTCTCTATCTATCATTTCTCATCATTTTTTTATCTTTTCCACTCACACACTTTTTCTCTTTCTCTCTCTCTCACACACACATACACCTCTCTCTCTCTTTCACACACCCCACACACACTCTTATATATATATATAGAATTTATATTAATTTAATTAAACAAAAAATTTACAATATTATTATTTTTTTAGTTGCAATATTCCTCATTCTTCAATCATACTTGTCTCTTATATTATTATAGAAAGAGTAATGCTATAAAAAGATCCATTGCTTAAGCAATGGACTTTTTATATTCTATCTCTCTCTTTATCAAATCAAAAATTGAATATAAAACTTTGATGTGAGAGTGATTGATGGAGAGAGAGAGATAAACTGTAAAACTCTATTGCTTGAGCAATACAGTTTTTTATTGAGGAATGATAGAAAATTACTGAAATGGGCATAAAATAAGACAATCTCAGATATTGTATTTTCTTCAGTTTTCGGTTATTCTGAGTTTGGATATGTTCTATATATGTGGACAGTGGTTCTATCCATATTTTTTTGTCAAATTAAAGGACTCCTAAATCTAATAACGGTAATGTATTGAATGGAGAAAATACAAAATGGTCCACATGTATGTACAGGATGGAAAAATATAGGGTTAAAGAGTCAATTTAGTCCTAAATGTATGCCTTAATATTCATTTTGGTCCATTATATTTCAAAATATTCAAATTGCTCCTAAATATTTGCAAAATGTTTCATTTTGGTCCCAACTATTGAATATGGCTTGTTTAGAGCTACGTATTATTCCCAAAGAATACTTTCTCTATCAGGTTGGGACCAAAACGAAACATTTTACCAGTATTTAGGACCAAAATGAATCATTTTGCCAACATTTAGGACCAATATGAACATTTTGAAACATAATGGACCAAATGAATATTAGGGCATACATTTTGGATCAAAATGAACCATTGACCAAACATTTTTGTGTTGTTTTATTATTTGCATTATGGTTCTCAAACTATTCTTTGTTATTTTTTTTCGTTGGATTTCACAAATAGATCCGATTATTGATGACTGGGATTTCGTGTATGCCCCAAGTTATCATTTACACATGTTAGGGATTGAATAATAGGACCGGTACAAATTTATGGACCAAATTGTATTCTTAAAAATAATTCCAATATTATTTTCATTTTGGCCCATCATCTCATCCACTTGGATTGATCTCTAAAACCCTTCATCCAAAATTTTCTCATCATCACGCTTTCCGATAGCATATCACACTTTCCAATATCATCTCATCTCAATATTATTCCAATCAAAACACAACCAAACACTTATCATCTCATCTTATTATCTCCATCTCATTTCACTATTTCTTACCATTTATACCCCTATACAAATTAAAAAAATCCATAAACCTATTTCAACCAACCACAATCATTACATACCCTTTTATATAATTTCACACTCTATTTCACATCATTTTCTCTAAAATCACCCAAACACCAATACATCATTTCATCTCATCCCATTACAACATAATCTCATCTCATTCAATAAAATTGACTTGGATTGAAATGCTCAGGCTGCCAAACAGGCCCTAAATCGTTGACTTAGTATCAATTCAGGGAAGAAAAAGTAAGTTTTCTCAAACTTATTAATTAACTAACAAAATTCATTCATTATGAGTGAGAAAGATGTGCTGAGGATAAATAGAGACCGCAAACTCTTTGGTTCCTCTCTTTACAGCTTGCCACAGTCTCTCTTCATCCTTTGGTTCCTATATGTCATTTACATGTCCAGAAACAGAAACATAAATTGAAAAATAGTAATTCAATTTGCAAATGAAAAGTTAGAATGTTAAGAAACCTGAATAAACTTAGTGAATGTGCTCACCTGAAATAAACTATTCACTGGCATGATAGTGAATGTGCTCACCTGAAGAAGGCCCATAGAGATGTTTCTTGTTCTTCTAGATTTGTCTGGTGATATTGTCGAAAGAATTTGAACAACTTCACTCATGGTTGGTAAGATTCCACGGCGAGTAACTAATTTTGAATAGTTTGTTAGAATATCGTTTTGTTAGTTTTGACTTTTTGAGTGTTCTTAGGGAATTTTAAATAGCCAAATGTTCAGCTCTTAAGTTTTTAGCCATGCTAAAATCAGTTATCTGCAATATAAATATTTTAAAAGATTATTAAATTTTTCCTTATGATTTAAATTGAAAAAAAATTAACACCAATTATGCTATATTGCTATATACTTCCGCGGATTCCTGAAAGCATAGTTATTAAAACCGGACCGGTCCGACCGGTTGAACCGGTCATTAGGCCGGTCCGAGTCGGTTTAATAACCGGCCAAGTAGAGAACCGCCCTAAACCGGATCGAACCGGCAAAAAAGGGCGAACCGGCCTGAACCGGAGGCAAACCGGTTGAACCGGTCCTGGTTTATTTTTTTTTATTTTTTTTTTTTGTTGATTTTTTTTGTTTTTTTTTTTTTGTTTCATAATTATGGGTCAAATATTAGAGAATGTTGATTATGAACCAAAATTTGATAGAGAAAGTGATCATAAAATGTCACTTGATGATATTATATTGTTGAACATTATAAAAATTGATTATCTCTATATTAATTCATGTTAATTTATGAAAATTGTATTAATATATTAATGTTATAATTGTATTTTGTAACCTAATTATGAATATTTCAATTAAAATTTTATTATATATAGGTTTTTTTTATTATTTTTAATTTATTTATTTATCAACGGTCCGACCCCGGTTGAACCATTGAACCTTGAACCCCTCCTTCGGCCGGTTCAATGACCGGTCCAATTTTAATAACCTTGCCTGAAAGTGCTTAACAATGAAAAAAGTAGTAGAGAATTTAGATTAAAAACCACAATAAGCTACCAGCTGTAGAACTCAAGGCTCATACTTTTGCTTGATAATTTTCATCCAAAAGAATGTTTGTCGATTTAACATTTCTATGCAAAATTCTTGGAGCAGCTGCTTTGTGGAGATATTCCAAGCCCCTTGCAGCTCCTATTGCAATTGTAACTCAAGTAACCCAATCCATATATATAATTTTAAATTTTAAATAATTTCTGTACCCAAAAAAAAATAATAAAAAAAATAAATTTTGAATAATTTTGATTCGTGCATTCGAATATGAAGTTGTGAGAAAAGAAATATTACCTCATCAATCTTAGAAATATTTTGTACAACAAATACAAGGAAAATTGTCAAATAATATTAAGTTGTGAGAGAAGAAATAGTACCTCATCAATCTTAAAAATATTTTCTTGCGTGTTGAATCAGAGTTATCAGCTTTCCTTGGTATATGCAAACAAAATAGAAACAGAGAAATATTCACACATTAGAATGAAAGAAAAAGTTGAGATAAAACGTAATTGCAAATGTAAATGAGGGTGATAATTAATGAATAACAATTCTCTGCCACTATTTATAAAGTTTTTTGAAATGTCAATCATCATTGATTTGCCATAATAGCAAATGTAATTTAGGGCATGAACTACTTAATCTGTTTTTAGAAATGTAAGTATTTCTGAAACAAACATATAAATTTTGTTAATGACAATACCAATCATGATCGTGATTATAGCAATCTGTCTATAGAGAATATACTTTTTGTGTAATTTGTTGCTCACAACTATGAATAATATACTATATATAAATTGAATCCACATATGTGACATTGATCATCGGTCCCTAATTAATCCATTGTAATAAATGTGATTATTCAAAGTTGATATGACCCGTGGGAAGTTGATGTGTGATCAATTAATGCTTACATGGAAATTATAAACCTGACATTTGGCTACTTACAGTCCAACTCATCATTTTCGGTTCCCACCTAAGCTTCCACGTTTCCAATATTAATTAGCAGTATTTATTGACACTGGAAATTTATTGCAAAATGCAGACGTGTCTAGCTCTCATTGGCCAATTAGTCATTAAGACAATAAATGCTACAGGCCACGTGACAGTCATAGACAGTCAATCTAATAGACCTCTGCTATTAGTCCTATATATTAGATTAGATTAGATATATATTAGATTTTCTCACCCGCACCGCCAAAACCTCATGGCAATAAGGTTACAATCAAAACTTATAGAAAAAACTTACTTTTTGGTCCTTGAATTGTTACCGAGTCATCGATTTAGTTTCTAAATTGTAAGAAAATATGAATTAGTCCTTAAATTTTACACCATCGTCAACCTTTTGATCCCTGAATTGTACAAAAATACGAATCAATCCCTAAATTTTTCATTACCGCCAACTTTTTGGTCCTTGAGTTATATGAAAATACGAATCATTCACTGAATTTTACACCACCATCAATCTTTTGGTCCCTAAAGGTGGTGCAAAATTCAAGGACTGATTCATATTTTTCTAAAATTCAAAAACCAAAAGATTGACAGTGGTGTAAAATTCAAGGGCCGATTCATATTTTCCTACCATTGAAGGAACAAAAGGTTGACGGTGTTATAAAATTCAG
This sequence comes from Chamaecrista fasciculata, assembly GCA_003254925.1. Classification (NCBI taxonomy): domain Eukaryota; kingdom Viridiplantae; phylum Streptophyta; class Magnoliopsida; order Fabales; family Fabaceae; genus Chamaecrista; species Chamaecrista fasciculata. The sequence continues at coordinate 84,314 of QANZ01042385.1, forward strand.
GGATTGATTCATATTTTCTTACAAATTCAGGGACTAAATTGTTGACTTAATATCAATTCAAGGACCAAAAAGTAATTTTTCTCAAACTTATTAATTAACAAACAAAATTCATTCATTATGAGTGAGAAAGATGTACTAAGGATAAATAGAGATCACAAACTCATTCTTGGGGATGCTAAACTAAGCTAAAGAAATGAAGAGGAGCAGCGGAGATCACCTGTGCAAGAGAGGGTCGTCGGAGAAGTTGCCGACAAGGGAGGTCTCAGAAGTCGCCGAACTGGAACTACTCTCTACGCCTATATTATGCTTGAGAGTTGAGACGACATAACTGGGACCTAGATCCTCTATAATTGACTGGCCATGCAGTTGTCTGCATTTGATTTTCCTTCACAAACCATTACAAAAACGCAACGTTTCATTTAAGCCGCCTGCCATGTGTCAAAATCCTATCAAAAGTTATAAATTGGGCGGCCAGGATTTTTTCAAATTCAGAGAAATCTAGAGGATCCCAATTCAGAGGATCCAATTTCGCATAAGTGGAGTTTATTTGGGGATTTTGAATGTTCTGATCATTTTAAATTTAATTCTTTTATTTTTTTAATATATATATTTTTAAGAATAAACGAACAATTCGGTCTTCGAAATATCACAGAATTGATATCTTGAAATATACCATTTAATTCTTAAAAGATTAAAATAGTATATTATTTACAACAACCAAAGTCACAATCATCATATCACACGATACGAGACATAACACTGATACAGACACACCAAATTTTTAAAATTATATGACACGACATGTCATATATTTATATATAAGAAATAATTTTAAAAAAGCTATTCATGACATTTGTTATATGTGTTGTTATATTTTATTGTTTGTTACTTCAAAGTAAAGAAAAATCATCTTATATTCGGAAACTTTATGTGTCATATGGATGTCATATATGGACACGCACGTATCTGACACTCTCAAAATGAAATGTTAGTGCTTCATAGCTAATAAATATATTATGAGTAAACTACTAAATTGGTCCCTAGATTATTGGTTCGCTAACAAATAGGTCCCCAGATTAAGGAAATAGGGAACTAAGTCCCCGAATTTTACAAATGTTACTCAAATCAGTCCTTCTGTGAAATCGCCGTCGGGATACCTGATGACATGGCCGTTAACTGCTGACGTGGCACGTTAAGTGCCACGTCAGTAGTTGGAAAACTGAAAAAAAAAAAAAAACCAATTGTGCAGGTAGTGCCAAATAAGCATTAATACTTAAAAACAAAATATTTCTTTCAAAATTCAAATAGGTCCCTGAGTTATATTTTTATCTCATTATTTTCAATTTCCCCTCTTTTTCATCATCTTCATTGTAGTCTCAAATCCTCAAAATAAAATTGTAAAGAGTCCCAAAACTCTTCCAAACATTGTAGTTTAGTCCTTATAAGTATTAAAAACCATAAAACCTAAACCATAAACCCCAAACCTTAAACCCTAAACCCTAAAATCCTAAACCCCAAACCCTAAAATCCCAAACCCCAAACCCTAAAATCCTATACCCCAAACTCTAAACTCTAAAACCCCAAACCCCAAACTCTAAACTCTAAAACCCCAAATCCCAAACCCTAAAACCCCAAACTGTAAACTCTAAAACCCCAAACCCCAAACCCTAAAATCCCATACCCCAAACCCCAAACTCTAAAACCCCAAACCCTAAACCCCAAACCCCAAACCTCAAACCCCAAATCCTAAAACCTTAAACCCTAAACTCTAAAACCCCAAACCCTAAAACCTAAAAATCCCATACCCTAAACTCTAAAACCCTAAAATTCAAACCCCAAATCCCAAACCCTAAAATCCCAAACCTCAAACCCTGAACCCTAAATCCTAAAACCTAAAACCCCAAACCCTAAACTCTAAAAGCCCAAACCCCAAACCCTAAAATCCCATACCCTAAACTCTTTGGTTTATTATCTATTCATTTAATTAGAGGACCAATTTGTCTAATATATTGAACTATTTTGATAAATTCGACGACTAATTTGTATAATATTGTTGCACATCACAATTGTTGAACTTTAATGTACAGTCACAATTCTGATTATGGTTTGGGGATTTAGAGTTTAGAGTTTGGGTTTGGGGTCTGAGGTTTTACAAGTTTCACAGCAAATTTAACATTTTGTCTCTATCAATGTTAAATTTGAGGGTGGGTATAAGGACATAATACAATTAGTCTGGTATTATAGTTAGAATTCAGTTAAGTTTGTTAGGCTCTATTGCTTGTATCTTTTGCTGCTCATTCTCTATTATAAATAGAGAACTTTTTACTCTTTTTGTAATAAGAAAAGTTTTGTTTTCATTCATTTTTGTCCTATTCCTTTTTTGCTTATACCATTGTCGTGCATTTACCGACCAGGGGAGAAAACCGTCATCATCGCGTCCTTTTCTGATAGCGTCAACGTCCGTTCGTCCAAAGATAGAGATATCTTCATCTATATAAACACTTGAAACAACATAAGGAATTGATCATAAATGATTATGTGTATATATATTCTATTGAATTTAATTAATTTATTGTATGTGTTTAATGTTTGGTTGATTTGCTCGTTATTAACCTCATTTGCTTACTTCCCCACTCATTGCCTCATTGAATTCATCAAAATCAAAGTGCTAACTCATTTTCACACTTCACTTTTGTACATGGATACTAGTGATCTATGACCGCTATGCACTTCTGCCATTTATATTATGTGTCTCCTTCATTAGTCCCCTAATAAGCAAGAAACGGACACTTCTGTATGAAAGTTTATGAATAATATGGTGATACTGAAACATCCTTCTATCCTACTTCTTAGAGATGTATGGCATATTGGCATAATTCTGCTTCGTTTTAGACTTTAAAAGACCTTTTATCCTCCCCTTTTGAGTGTTATAATTTTAGCTGTCCTAGTTAGAAATAACGACAAAAAAAAAATGAAATAATATTTTGAAGTAATGGTGAAACAAATAGAAAAGTTTCAGGACTAAAACAGAAAAAAAAATTTAGGACCAAAATGAAACTAACTCCATAATTTAAGTACCCAAAATGAGATTTTGACCTTAAATTTAAGTTTTCTTGAAATAGCAACAACTGGAATAAGATGGATACTGATAGGGATGCCATTTTAACGTACTGTAATAAGAATTCAACCAAATTAAAGACAATGTGAGTGTGAGTATGTGTTTCATGCATATATATGTATATATATATAGCTGGATGCATATATGATGGTTTCTGTTAATTTGGGTTTGGAGTATTTGTCGGGAGTAGATGGTGACCGGGAGGACTGCTTCTTGGCTACTCTTCAATATTATATTAGTGAATCACTTTGTACATAGAATAATATTTAGGGTAAATTATAGAAAAGGTACTTGTGGTTTGGTTTGTTTGCACTTAAGTATTGTGTAGTTCACAAAGTTGTATTCTAGTATCATGTGGTTTGCACCGTTACCTATAGTTTTCTTCCATCAAATTTAACAACAAATGTCACATGTAGCTCACGTGACATTGACGTGGCTCAATCTGAGCCATTAGTTTCTATTGCATTTTATTCGTCGATTTCTATTACATTTTAGTCATTTTGTTCTCTCACATCTAAGCTATTGGTTTCTATTTCAAGGTTAAATATTCATTTTAGTCCTCAAACTATGAGATGAGTCATGAGTTTCATTTTGGTCATAAAACTAGTTTTGGTTCCATTTTTGTCTTCAAACTTTCACATTTGTTCCGTTTGATGTAATTTTATCGAGTTTTCACCGTTATTATTAGTCATAAATTAGAGATAAAAATCAATTACAAGTTTATCTTTAATTTGTGACTAAAAGAATGAAAAAGCTTCTTCCTCTCTTTGCCAACTCACTTATTATTACATATATGTGAGGTAAATGATTTGTCTCAACTGTTCATGTTAGAAATAACAAAATAAACTATATGAAATCAAATTTTTGGGACTAAAACGAAATAAAAAATAATTTTAAGGCCAAAATAAAACTTTCCCCATAGTTTGAGGACCAAAATTTATTTATTTTTATTGAGCCACGTGAGCGGCACGAGACATGTAACATTAAAAATTGACGGAACAAAATCACAAGTACCCTAATCGCTAACATATTAAACTACATGACATTAGCTAGAATGCAACTTTTTGAACCGGAGCACTTGAGTGCAAAGAGGCTAAACCACATGTATTCTTAATCTAATTTGCATAACACTTTTGGACTAGGAAGCATGGACACTTCATTCCAAGGTTGTGTCGCCGTGTCAGACACGTGTCCGTGTCCGACACCCGTACGACATCCACACGACACATATTCATAAGTTTCAGAATATAAAATGAATTTTTTGTGACTTTAACATGACAAAAATATAAAATAATAATACATATGACATATATTATGAATAAATATTATTATTTTTAAAGTTTTCATTAAAATTTATGGATTTTTAATTATTTATATATATAAATATATGCCGTGTCGTGTCATGTAAGTTTAAAAATTTAACGTGTCAGTGTGTCCGTATCCGTGTCGTGTCCCGTGTCCTTGTCAGTGTCCATGCTTCCTAGATATTGTGAGTTGGACTTTCTTTTTGCTTAAGTTTAACTATTATAGTTTCGGTTCTTCCAGGTTAATTATTTATTTATTTCTCTTAGTTTATATTTAGGATTCATTTATTTTATATTTTTTTAATCTCTGTTTTCTTTCAGTGCCTTCTCATTCTTTTTTTAAATATGACTTACTAATGTAAGAAAAATTGTTGCAATGAGTTTCAATCATATAGTCTGAGTTTCACCATTCTCAATGGTCTAAAACTTGTGAAAACAGTGGTATTTTAAGTTTGGTTTTCAATTTAAGCTAATTAAGATGCAATGACACATTTAATGAGACTATGTTAATACTTAACGTTCATATCGTCATGTTAGCTAACATTCATGTCCTCATGTCGACTCACTCTTGGTCCTTCAATTCTTTTGCTGCCTATAAACATAAAAAGTTATTTGTAAAATCATCTGAAAATGAAAATAGAGGCCTTGTTTGATTCTGCTTTTAAAAACAACTTTTTTGTTTTAAAAAATAAAAAAGTAAAAAAAAAAACTGTTTGATAATGTTGTTTTTCTAAAGTAGAACAGAGAAGCTATTTTGTAATTTTACAAGCATATTTGGTTAAAATTTGTAAATCCAGACGATTGGTAAATATTATTGCGATGTCATGGGTGGTTAATTAATAATTAGGGTATATTACACAGAAAGTCCCTGTGGTGCCATTTATAGAAAGGGTTTCTGTGGTTTAAAAAGTTACAAAGAATAGCTTGTGGTTTGCTCTGTTAACAAAAGGGTTCCGAGTTATATTTTCGTCTAAAATTTGACGGAAATCTTGGCTAAAATACTATTCTAAGACCCTAATTATTAATTTTTATGTGTTTGACTCCCTATTTGTATGAGAGAAGGACTTTGACAAAAAAAAAAAGTTTTATAACAATAAATGAAATTTCATCCTTTAGGTTAGCCAAAGTCCTATATAATACAATCAAAATGTAAAAAAAGAAGAAAAAAGTAGGGATTTTAATCAACCTGGCACCAAAACACAAAAAAACACACACACGGCCTCCCCTTCCTGTTTCTCTTCTTCTTCCTCTTCCTCCAACTCTGTCGCCGCCGCTGCCCCCTCCGCCACCGCCGCCATGTATCATTACCCTTCTAGAAATTAATACATGGGATATTGAGTTTATATGTTATTATAATAAAACCCATGAAAAATATTCATCAACCGAACTCAAAATGGACCGGAAATGGCAGAAATCAATGTGCTTTGAACAATAAATCACATAGAGAAGGCTTGAGGTTGAAGAGGACACTATTCAGCCATGAATCATTCCCCCACATTCTTCCGGAGTCCATCATCGATGAAGAAATCGACAAAGGAAATGAGGAGGATGTTGAGAGCGTATAAGAAGAGAAGGGTGAGAGTGGGGGGAGAGACGCTGACAGTGGCAGCGGTGGAGTTGGAGGAAGAGGAAGAAGATCAGAGAAACAAGAAGGGGAGGTTGTGTGTGTGTGTTTTTTTGCTTCGGTGCTAAGTTGATTAAAACTCCAATTTTTTTTTTCTTTCTTACATTTTTTGTCTTATTATATAGGACTTTGGCTAAACTCAACAGTGAAGTTTCATTTATTACTATGAAACTTTTTTTTTGTGTTAAAGTCCTTCTTTTATACAAATAGTGAGTCAAATGCATTAAAATTAATAGTTAGAGTCTTAAAATAGTATTTTAGCTAAGATTTCCGTCAAATTTTGGACGAAAACATACCTCAAGACCCTTTTTATTAACAGAGCAACCCACAGGCCCTTCTTTGTAACTTTTTAAACCACAAAGACTCTCTCTTTAAATGGGCCAAACCATAGGGACTTTCTGTATAATTTACCTTAATAATTAATAGATCTAAAAATCATTTGATCTTTTTATAATATTTGGGGCAAACGTTTCTAATGGAAGAGCAAATACCAAATAATATAGTCAGTCCACATATTTGAAAGTTTACATCTTAATTTCACAAGTTTGAAACAAAAAAAGAAAGTCAAAAGTAAAACGGATATCCCGTTATCCTCACAACTCGCGGCATTTTTTTTTTAAAAAATATATATAAATAGTACTGTTTAATGAGCATGATAAATAGAAATAGAATAAACTAATATAGTTTAGTCCTTAAAAAAATTATCAAGTTAATGATTCAATTTTTAAAAATTTAAAATACGTAGTTTAATTCTTAAAAATTCAAACAATATACTTATTCGCTCTTTTTATGGACTAGAGAGTATATTTTTTGGTTCTTTGATGACTAAATAATATACTATTTGAATCATTTAAAGATTAAATTATATTATTTTGAAGGTAAATTACACAAAAGGGCTTTGTGGTTTAGCCCATTTTCAGATAGGGTCCCTGTGGTTTAAAAAGTGTCAAATTGGGGACCTGTGGTTTACTCCGTTAGCAAATAGGGTCCCAGGTGATTTTTTCTATCCAAATTGATGAAGTAAACTTCAAAGTGGACTCTTTTATGATTTAAACATTTTTCTATTAAAACAAACAAGGACTATTTTGCAATTTAAGCCAATTAGTAGAATAAAAAAGTAAAGTGCTAAACCATGGATTTCAAGCGCAAAGTCAAAAGTAGTTGCTTCTCCCTCATTAATTAATTATTTAATTCATCATCCTTTCTTTTTCTCCCATTCTCAAACGCATATGTTCTGTTTTTGTTTACAATCTCGTAAAATTAAAACAAAACATAGAATAATGAATGTGTTGTTCGACGAAAAAAAATCATCGTGCCTGTTCAAGAACGCCAGAAACCACCGTCGAACAACCCAGCAACGCCAAATGCAAACGAAAAAAATGGATCACTAGCAAGACGACGCACACCCACACGATTGGGTTCTTCCGACTGACAAGACCTGTGATCTCTGTCCGCCGTTGATCAACTCCGGCGACTGATACCCACACGATTTTGGTTGAATCTAGAAGAAGGAAGGGAAGGATGGAGAAGAATGAGCAAGAAAGTGAAGACAGACACCCACACGATTTTGGTTCGACGAAAACCACACCGTCGATCTCTTTCTTGCTTTACTCTTATTGTATTTTGGCTTAAAATTGCAAAATAGTCCTTGTTTGTTTTAATAGAAAAATGTTTAAATCACAAAACAGTCCACTTTGAAGTTTACTCCGTTACTTTGGATGGAAAAAATCACCTGGGACCCTATTTGCTAACGGAGTAAACCACATGTCCCCAATTTGACACTTTTTAAACCACAGGACCCTATCTGAAAATGGGCCAAACCACATAGCCCTATTTTGTAATTTACCCTTGATTTTAATTTTTTAAGAACTGAAATATTAGTTTGATAATATTGTAAGGACCAAATTATTAATTTATTCTAAGAATATTTAGTGACAATGATTACCCTCATAATCTTTATTGATAGAACTTTTTATGCATCAATACTATTATATCAAAATACATATCATCACATTCAACCATGCATACAACATACTCCAGCCAAAAGAAATAAAAGACACAACATAGTCATACTCATGGGAGTGGATCTGCTCAATTATGGGAGTGATAAAGTATGGTGAAGTATGAATCTCAACCATCCATTCTATTTCTAGTTTTGTTCCCAATGATGATGGTTGAAGGAATGGATGGTTGAGATTCATAATTCACCATACTTTATCATTCCCATAATTGAGCAGATCCATTCCCCACTCTTATTGGATGTCCATGTCCTTGAAGGGACACTAACACTTACACACACAAAATACCCATTAGATTGTACATACCATCTCACGAACATAATTAATTAATGGGGTTTCCCTTATTTTTTTTTTGTTCACTTAACATCTAAAGTCAAAACACTTAATTAATGCCTATGTTGAACCAAACGGAGCGGATGTCTATTATAACTCACACACACTACTAAATCCTTCCATGTGGTGCAACTGACCTTATTCTTGTTGTTGTAGGTTCTTATGCTTTATGTGATTTGAGAAAATTAACAAGCTCACCAACATAGCGTTCCTGTTGCAACGTTACTGTTGGAGATTGTGCCCTAGGGCCAATCATTTTATTT
>QANZ01042428.1:7153-21421 GCA_003254925.1 Chamaecrista fasciculata
GAGTGAGATCACAAAAGGGTGAGAGCCTCATGCACATTAGAAAAGTCGACTTAGCCTAGTTCTTCACAAGGGAAAATTCGATTTTGCTCTTGGTGAGGAGAGAGAGAAAAATCGCAGCCTTGCTTTCCTAGAAAGAGAAAGTGGCGCACAACACTAAAGAGTTTAGTTTTGTGTGACAAGGTTGTGTGGATCAAGAATAAGATTCTTGATCAAGGCGCCATACAAGTTCTTGACAATTCAAGAAGAGTTCTTGAATTGAAGAACACCGTAGATAAAGGTTCCGGATTCACTTGGAGAAGTGAAGGAGGCTAGCACCTAGGCATCTCCAAAACTGTTCGTGTGGATTACCGGCGGAGGAAGAACGCGTCACGTGGACTTCTAGGAAACGCCCCGTTCAACTAAACCGATTGAAACTCGTGAGGTATACCACTAACCAAAAGTTTTAAATTCAGCTAGCGGATCCGTTCGGGAATTCTAGGACCTAGGCGTTTAAAATTTTAATTGTTTCGCTTCCGCTGCCTTAGGCGCCCTGAATTCCCAACAGAAAGTACCCTTTGGAGCAACTCAATCAAGCCATCATTACCAACAAAAGATAAATTGGGAGCATCTCATACTAATCATCTTAAGGTAGTCACTAACCAAGTGACTTGGATTAACACACTAATCATGAACACACCTCAACCAAGATAAAATTTATAACTAGAAATGAAATCCTCATTGCATTGATGATTTAAAGCATAAACCAAGAGTCAAACAACAAAGTAATTAACCCAATTACAAAGCTATCACACTTCAAGTCATAATTCTAATGATATACATCAACCCTAAGAATCACAACCAAGTATGAATGGAAGATTTAATTCAAACTCTCAAGTTCAGCAAAATAACCAAGGTTTACATCAAAGCTCATAATCCTAACTAAGGAGAAAGAAAACTAAGATGAAACTCAAGAAGAATATGAGAAAACTCCCTCAAATTGTGCTCCTAGCTCAAGCTTGACTTCATTGCTCCTCCGGGTGAAGAAGCTCAGCTGCTCATGGTGCAAAGAGAAGCTTCACCAAGCCCAAAACCAGCAACCACAACCATTGCAACCAAGAGAAGCTCCAAAGTGATGAAAATGGTAAAGAAAAGAGAGAGGAAGATGGTGGAAGTTGGAGAATGTGTGCTAATGTGGTAAGAAACCCTAAAGACCCTGATTTTCAGTTAAATTTCGGATCATTCTGAGGTGGGCCGGGTTGGATCTGGGAGAAATGGGCTTGGGCTTTAAAATCCAAAATTTTCTACGTCGGAGGCCGTTGGTCCGCCGTTATGAAGGTGGAGGCTTTCCAACGGCCTACTTTGCTGAGTAGCTAAAAACATTGTTGAATTGGTCATTGGCTCCTTTCCTTACATCCTTGGCTCTTCTTTGAGGTTTCCCAAGCTTAAGGCTTCATTTAAACCTTCCAAAAACATTAAAGATTAAGTGATTCCTCAAGATTAGAGTGATAAAACAAATGAGAGAATTAAACATGATAAAAATCACAAAATCTATCACAAATTAGTCCTATTAAGCACTAAACCTCAAAGCATCATATTCTATCATAAAAGGTTATAAAGGCATGCAATTAGCTCCCAAATGTATATAAAATGCCCCTAAATGTCACTAAAATGCATCATAGAATATGGACAGATCAAATTCCCCCACACTTAAACCTTTGCACTCCTGGGCAAAGCTAGGAGAAAACATAGAAAGATAAGGATGCAAGAGGGCTAAATGAAACCATACCACTTTCATGAAATTTCATAGCTCATTAAATGCTCTCATGATCAAAGAGACAACTAGAGAAGAGAAGCTATGCAAAGCAATTCAAGAGATCCTCAATTGATCAAATACTCAAGTGTATCTCTCAACTCACCAAGAAGGGACATATCACTCAAATCCAATCAACAAGGCAAACTACCATAAGCTTGTAATGATTCTAAAATATCCACTATGAATGCAATGGTACAAAAGATCAAGAGGTCTTTAATAGGTTGTAATGATGGAAAAGGCTAAAGTAGAAGAAAGAATAGTGAAAGCAAACAATGTAAGAAGGAGGAACTAAGCTAAAATTACTAGTCAATGAATTCCACAACTTAGCATCTAAAACCTACCACTCTTAGAGCAAACTTCAATCCTCAAACCAACCAAGAATTGCCCAAGCTTTCTCTTTTTTTTTTTTACAACAACTTGAATCTTTGACTCTTTATTAAGCCGGCTACACTTGCTTTAGCTTCTTAAAAATCAACTCATTCTTTTACTTTGAAGCTTACAAGGCACTTCTTTTTTTTTACTTTTTTTTTTTATATATATACTTCTTTTCTTTTAACACTATATTTTTTTTTCAAAACTTGGCAATTCGAACCCAAGAGGAGAGAAGCAAAAAGAAGAGTGCTAGACAAAAAAGATGCTAAATTAAGAATTCAAAAACCAATACTAGAAAGCTTAGAAAATAAAGCTCAAAATGGGTAAGCAAAGGAGAATGATGAAAGGGGTTTGTGTATGGGATAGAAGGTGAGAAATGAATGCCTCTATCATATCAAAAATACCAATGCATATGAAGCTTCGACAAAGAATCAGAACAAGTTCTAGAGAAGCAAGTTAATGGACTAAAATGCACTCATAAAAATGAAAGAATTCAGGCTCAAGTAACTTCCAACAGGGCAAATTAAGGGAAAATAATCGCTCAATCTGATCAAAAGAGGGTAAAATGAGATGCTAAGCATAAAAGTCTACTCAAGTTGCAAAATGAACAACAAGAAACATCCAAACAAACTACAAACAAGTCATGAATAGATAAGGACCAAATAGCTCAAATGCATACATACATTCTATCCTGCTAGCTAAACCAAAAGAAAAGATAGAAATGCGGGCTCATCTGCCTCTGAAAGCAATGATGGATGCATTTGAAAAACATGGTTGCAAGGATGCTACAGAAGATCATAAAAACAGAAAACTCATCCAGAAATGCAACTCAGAATGAATATCCATCAACGAGCAGCAATAATCAGTGAAACAGATATAGAATATGGAGAAATACACTGAAAATGCTGAAAAAGAAACCAAGAAAAATTTAAAATGAACCTGAAAAACCAAACCTGCAGAGAAATAATGAATCCACACAAATGATATCACTCCCCCACACTTAAGAAATTGCATTGTCCTCAAGGCATGAAGACAAAGCAAAACAATAGCAACAGGAAGAGAAATAACCACAGGAGCAGCCATAACAGCAAAGAGAAAAGTGAGATATAAGAGCTAGAATTATCATAGAAGAAATAAGAGTTAGAGCATTACAGTTATAGTTCAGGGTGCCCGAAAGTCTACAAAAAAAAAATAAAACAACAAAGAACACAACAGAATCAAACAAAACACAAGAACACTAAAAAACTAGACAAAACCTAAAAAAAAGTAGGTCCCAAAATGATAAAAAAAAGAGTGAAATTTGGAAGTGGAAGAAGGAAAATGAGGAAATGGAAGTAAAAGAGAGAGTTCTCGCCGTTGGTTCGCCGAATTATAACTCAACGGCGGACCAGCGGCGGCGAACTAAACAGGGGAGCGAAAAACAACGAACACGAGATGTTTTTAGGGACCAAAACAACACTAAACTAACCTAAACTAACATTAATCATCACTAATCAGCCCAGCAATAGAAATTTCATCCAAAAATGTAACAAAACCCAAACCTAGAATCTGAAAAAATTTGAAGAAAAATGAAGAGGGAAAGAGAACTCGCGAAACTGACCGTGAGAGTGGAAGAGAAGGAGAGAACGACGGGAAGCAAAACGAGAATGGAAGCGAGACGACAGCGGCGACGAGCAACACAGATAGCGGCGCGAACTCTGAGGAAGAAGATGGCGGAGAAGGAAACGAGCGAGAACGAAACTGAGAAGAGAGGGACTCGAGCAGAGCACGACGGCAACGCGACGGAGAACAGATGGCGGCGACAACGAGCTGCGGTGGAGGGCGGCGAAGCACAGCAGCGGCGGAGTGAAGGAAGAAATTTGCAAAGTGAGGAAGAGAGGGAGAGAGAGTTGTCGAGGGATTGAGAAGAAAGTGGCAAAGAGAGATTATGGCTTTGATCAAAACGCACAGCTTTGGGCAAGAATTAGAGTGACTTAATTTTTTTTTTATATAAAAAAAAAAGGGGAAAGCCGCTGGTCCACTGGCACATAGGGTGCCGGCCTTCCAACGGCTAAGAAAACAGATTCAAAGGCTTTTGGGTCGCTAGCTTTGTACACGACGGCGGCTTTTGGTAAGCTGTCATGAAGGATGGCGGCTTTCCAAAGGCTTAACACACTGGAAACAAGGCCTTTGGTTAGCCATTACGAAGGGTGGCGGCTTTCCAAAAGCTTAAACAGAAAAACACTAAAAATATAAACAAACATGAAACAAACTTCAGGACACTCAAAATTTGATCTAAAAACTAGCTTAACTCTTGAATTTACAGCACAAAACACATATATCATGGAGTTTCTCACAAATCAAACACCTAAAATCAACTAAACAAACAAACACACAAAACTAAAACAATCAAAACAAAACCAAACAACAATATTAAAATTAAAAGAAACCACACCTACAACTACGAATCTCTCCCACACTTAAAATTCAGCAAGTCCTATGATATGGAGTAAAAGGACCAAAACTAAAAATATAAGTATCGAGAGATAGAACCTGAAACTCATGGGGGTTTGATATTCTCATTGTGGTACCGTGCTAGGCTCTCCTCAACTTGAAATATAAAAGGATACTCAACCATGCACTTCCCGGTAGCTTTGGAGTTTTGCATCCTAACAACTCGTGATGAACCAACTCCTTTAGCAACTATAGTGTTCAATTGCACTTTCGGATGGCTCACGAACTTGGATAACTTAACACCACTCCGCTTCTTCCTTCTACATGCACATTCAATGCGATGTTTGATTTTCTTTTTCCGATACTTTGAGAAGGAACGAATTCGGTTGCTCTTCCTTTTAATCAAAATATCTCCCTTTTTCAACTGGTCCTTGCCCTTCAATCTTGCATAAAAAAAAAAATCAACATCAATTGAGCTCTTCAAATTATGAACTGAGACAGAAGGGTTAGAATAAAAAGGGGAAAAGGAAGTTATCCGAATGTTGTCTCCCATGGCTTGTGAGCTTTTAACTTCATTTGGAAACTTATCCCGCAAAGGGGTCTTCTTGGCAAATTGCTCACCTACAAAATTTGAAGACAAACACCTCTTCCCAGAACAATCTTTAGTAGCATGTAACAAATCAAAATTGGTACTCTGAGAAGAATCAACATGTGAGATATCAGGTGGGAAAGACTGATCAGTACAATTAACTGATGAACAGTTAAGACTTGTCAAGTCTTTAGCACATAAGGAATCAGAATGAAACGAAGAGAGAGAAAAATCAGAATCTACACTATCAAGTACACTATCCACTATACAAGTTAAAGTATCATCCACAGTTGCTTAGAAAACTCATAATCAAAATCAGAAGAAATAGCAAGCCATTCATCAATGGATAAACATTCATCACATAAACCTTCAGCATCACAAGAGCAGGGAGATGGAGATAAATGTGTTGGGAATTCTAGGGGCCTAACGCAGCGGAAGCAAATATAAAAATAAAATAAAATCACGCTAGGTCCTAAAATTCCCGAACGGATCCGCTAGTAGAATTTAAAACTTTTAAGATAGTGGTATACCTCACGAGTTTCAATCGATTGGTTGAACAAGGCGTCTCCCAGAAGTCCACTCGCAGTGTCCTTCCTCTGCCAGTAATCCACACGAACAGTTTCATCGGGCACCAAGGTGCTAGCCTTCAGTTCATTTCTCCAAAAGAACCAGGGACCAATCTACAGTGTATTTGAACTCAAGAACTCCTTCTTGATTCAAACTCCAAAAGTGGCGCAATGGAGAATACCCACAAGAACTCTTCTAGTTTTTCCTTCTCTCACAAACCCTAATTTTTGGCAACCACAAATCGAATTGCCTAACTCTTAGGCCAAGTCGATTTTACCCTCTCAACTCTTGAAAACCAAAAATTTCCTCACTTGGAAACTAGGGTTTTGAAGGAGGCGATTTTTCTATCTCTCTCAGCAAGGAGGATGAAAATTGCACAAATGAATTCTCTCTCATGGCTTAGGCGCCTAGCACCTTAGGTTTAGCATATATATATAATTATTTTTAGGGCATTATTATAATTCTAAATTATAATAATATGGCTTCATGACTTGAATTTCAAATTATAATATTACCATAATATTAAATTTAAATTCAAATCGTAATCTTAGAGAATCAATTTGAGAGATCAAATCTCCCCATGAGATTCTCCAAGATGGCGCCATGTTGCCCTAAATTATCTTTGGAATTTTATAAATCAAAAACCTTCCTAACTCTTAGGAAGTCATGATTCACCAAAGATCCTGATTTGAGATCTCATCCAAATCTTTTGAATTCAAATCTTTTGATATCTCCATCAAATCTTTTGAATTCAAATTATTATTTAAATTAATAAAACAATTTTATTAACCTAAATATCATAAAAGAGGCGCCACCCTCATGCCAATATTAGGGAATTTTATAATTCAATAATTTCCTAACTTTTAGGAACCTTATCTGAATTATTTTTCCTTAATATTTTAATTGTAAATAATTAATCCAAATTAATTATTTAACAATTATTATATTTAAATTTGTCTCACAAATTTAAATACTTCACAACTGTAGATCAATTAAGACAAGACATAATGTCCCAGACATTTCCTCTGTGTCTTAAATCGTGCCACCGGAGTGACCCACGAATTAACCCTAATTCGTGTCCCTTTTAAACGGTGTCCTGTTCCTGCTCGTGTGTGACCCAGCAGGCCCCACGTGAAGTTGGCAGTAGGTCATCCCCATGACCTACAAGTCGTGAGAGGACTCTAGCAAGCCATCACGACTACCCAAAACACGTGAGTTATCGGTTTTTACCAAAACCGACTTAACCTTAGTACCAACATGTCATAGACCCTATTGTCCTATGATATCTTGGTCATGGATTAGGCATAGGAAAGTCATCCATAATCCAAACCTCAACTTTCTCGATTCCCTGAGTAAGTCCCATTTACCAGCGTGGCCACGCATTTTCCTGGACTGACTCATCGAGGGCGCCAGTTAGATATCTCTCATTTAACGAGGGACAAAATCCCATTTTGGCCAATCCACAGTCCTCAGCACGGCAATCAACCAGACCCGTACTTAGCCCTTATGGCTACCCTGTTACGGGCAACGTTAGACTAAGCCAAAGTCTGACAACTGCAACGCCGGAATAATGATGACCTCAGGTCTAAGGCGTCGTGACAGGTGTACAGGAGAGGCAAGCTGATGACTAAACCCATGCAGGACTCTCCGGGTCATGTCCAGCAACTCATAACCCCTTATTTAATTGCACCATGACTCTCGTACCAACATCTAGTGTATGCATCTCTATGCACCGAGGTCATGCTGGTCTTAGTTCATTTCAAGTTCCCACTTGAATGAGCGACCAGGGACGGTTTAGATTAATTATCTCATAATTAATCACGGACTTTTATCATAGTAAACATGCTAATAATATGATAACCATTAATTTATCTCTATAAATTAATTGACATGTTCTCAACATATCTATAAAATGGTTGGCCCTAGGGCACAATCTCCAACAAAATGAACATACTCATCAGAGTATAAACAATCAAAATCATGCACTCCAATCTCATCATGCATAAACAAATCATGTTCATGTTCAACTTTGTTATCAACAAAATGAATAGCATTGACACCTAATAAAGAATAATCTTCAAAAGGGTGTTGCATAGTTTCATACATGTTAAAGTTAATTTTCTGATCCCCTACCTCCATGGTTATTGTACCTTCCTTCATGCTAATTAAAGTGTTAGCGGTCCTCAAGAAGGGTCTACCAAGGATTAAGGAAGAGTCAATTGATATCCCTTGAGCCATATCAAGAACATAAAAGTCAGCAGGGAATACCAAATCTTTAACCTTAACCAAAACATCTTCTACAATGCCTAAAGGTCGCCTAACAGTCTTATCTGCAAGAGTTAACATCATGTTGGTAGGCTTAAGAGTCTTGATTCCTAAAGCATCATGAATAGACTTAGGCATGACATTTATAGCAGCCCCTAGATCTAACAATGCACTGTTAATAGTTACTCTTCCTATAGTACAAGGAATTGTAAAAGATCCAGGGTCTTGGCATTTAATAGGCAACTGAGGCTTAAACAATGCTGAAACATTTGAGCTAACTTGCACTCTTTTGTTAGGTTCAAATTTCCTTTTAGTAGTGCAAAGGTCTTTCAAGAATTTACCATATTTAGGGACCTTTTTAATTAACTCAAGCAAGGGAATATTCACCTCAAGTTTACCCAACAAGTCTAACATTTCCTTTTCTTGGTTATCATCATGTTGCTTTCTACTTTTCAAATAAGCACCAGGAAACGGAAGGTCTTGGATGCATACCTCCTTAGCTTTATGCTCTGAGGTTCCATGATCTTGCTTGTTGCTCTTCTCTTCTTCCTTCTCAAGATTTTGAGATGGTAATGATTTTTGGGTTGCTTTCAATTTTTGGCTTGAAGGTTGCTCTTTCTCAAGCCCAGCTTCCGGCTCATTGGCTTCTTGATCAACCTTCTTCGGGTGTGGATCATGAATTTCTTTTCCACTCCTCAAATGAATTGCATTCACTGCTTTTGGATTGATCACAATGTTTGATGGCATCCCTCCACTTGATTGAGCTTGTTGGTCATTAATGGAGTTGGAGATCTTGGTGACAAATTCATTCAAATTTTTGTGTTTGGTCTTCATCAACTCCATTTCCTGGTGGAGAGTGTTCATGTTAGTAGACATGTTCCCCATCTCGCCTCTCATACTCCCCAGCTCTCCTCTAATTTCACCAAAACCCGCGGAGACATTGTTAGACAAAGCCTTATTCGTCTCTTGAATGGACTTGAACATTGCTTGGATTTCATTGTCCCTTGTAGAAGAGCTAGAGCCTTGGTCTATAGGAACAAGAGCTGTAGTGTGAGGCTTTTGTTGAAAATTCTGAGATGAAGAGGCTCCTCCTTGATGGAAATTTTGGGAGTTAGGAGCTCTTCCTTGATTGCCTCCTCCCCAACTATAACCTTTATTGAATGATGAGGCAAATTGATCTCTTCTATGAAATTGGCCCGGCCTTTGTTGGAACATAGCCGAGACTTCTTCACACTGATGGGGACAATTCTGTGAGATGTGCATGCATGAGTTGCAAATTTGACAGGTCATAGCAACCATGGCTAAACTTTGAGGTGGTTGGGAAACAAAAGCAGCTTGCTGAGGAAAGGAAGCTTGAGGGAAATAAGAAGCTTGTGGAGCACGTTGTGGATATTGTTGGAATGAAGATATTTGGTCAACCCTAGCTGTTAACTTATCCAAATTCGCAGTTATCGTCACCAAAAACGGGTCATGCTCAGTAGTTCCCACCACCTTCACAAGTAGTTCATCCCTCTCACTTAAATGTTGGTTGTCCAGGGCAATTGTTCTTATCAGTTCCCACGCCTCCTCATCACTTTTGTTGAATATACTTTCGTTGGCAGCTGATCGCACCAT
Source organism: Chamaecrista fasciculata (assembly GCA_003254925.1). Classification (NCBI taxonomy): domain Eukaryota; kingdom Viridiplantae; phylum Streptophyta; class Magnoliopsida; order Fabales; family Fabaceae; genus Chamaecrista; species Chamaecrista fasciculata. The sequence continues at coordinate 16,786 of QANZ01042428.1, forward strand.
TTTTCCGTCTTCTCAAGATAGGCCATAGACAAAGTACTCCACCAAACTCTTCATGGAATATTGATGATTCGGGCATTGGTGGAGCATATTCTGGAATCTGCTCCAGAAATCATAGAAGTTTTCAGTGATGTCCTGTTTGGCGGCAGCTATCTGTTTCTTAGCTGCTGCTAACTTGGTAGTTGGAAAGTAATGATCTAGGAACGCCCGACGGAGATTCTTCCATGAACTATAGGGATCATCAACAAATCTTGGAAGTTGTGAGTACCAAACTCGAGCTTTGCCTTCCAAAGTGAGATGGAAGATCTTCCACATGCAATCTTCTATGGAAATAGCCCTCGGCTTCATAGTCCTGCAATGCATTTGAAGAGTAGTCAAATGTGAGTACGGGTCCTCACCATTCAGGCCATAAAATTTTGGAAGATTATTCAGTACTGGGCCTTTAATTTCAAAATCAAAGTCAAAGTCAGGAAAAGAATTTTGTAATCTATCCATAGTTTCATCAGACTCTTCCTGATTAACTGTCTTAATTGATCTCCTAGGCACAGGTTGTTGGACCTCATTGTTACCTCTAGCCTGAACTTGCTCTATAGCCATGTTAGGATTTTCAGCTTCCCTAACATTTCCAGCTTCCATGTTTGGTTCTAATTCTTGATCAGAATCAATTTCAACTGGTCTACGACTAGTTCCACCTAATTTCCTTTCTTTAGTCTCTTTTCTCAACCTCCTACAAGTTCTTTCAATTTCAGGATCCAAAGGATTAGAAGGTTCTCCAGAATTCCTAAGCATGCAACACTAAAACAACACTCAACCAAATAACAAGTAAAGACAAACTTGCAACCCTAGGGTATAAATGAATGATTAATGAGTGCAAGATATGTTTAAAGATGTGTTAGAGTGTGCATAAATGATGCACAAAAGAAGAAACAAGAGAATAAAGAGAAAGGATCGAAAACTAGATGAAAAAAATGTGAAACAGGGTAGTAAGGCGTTGGGCCGCCGGGTTGTAACACAACGGCCTTCCAACGGCCCAAAAAACAGATTCGAAGGCTTTTGGACCGCTGGGTTGTAACACAACGGCCTTCCAACGGCCAGAAATCCTGCAGCAGAAAAAATCACGAAAATTCAAACCAAACAAGCTTCTAAAGGCAACAAAATGACCCAAACAAGCACAAAATGACACCTCAAATAGGGCAACACAATACCAACTCCTAAAAAGATCACTTACTCAAGAAAAACAACAATTTAAACATGCAAATCCAAGCCAATCAAACACACAAAAACCAGAATTTTAAGCACACTTCAAACTAAGCAAAATCAAGCAAACCAATGATGAGAGACTATATAAAAAAAAAAACTAACTACAAACTACTAAACTAAACTAAGAACAAACTAAAACTAAGCAAATCAAACAAGAAAAACTATGTACTACCTAAAAATCACGCAAGGGAAAAACCCAATTCGCAAAAACTTGGCACTATCAACCGTTAAACCTAAAGAAAAGTTCCCGGGCAACCAGCGCCAAATTTCACCTTGACAGTCGTAAGGCGGCCAAATAACCGAATTTATGCACTAAAGTGGCGCAATCCGGGTCGTTTCTCTTGAGGAACTTTCTTGAATGGTTTAAAGGAAAATAATGCTAAACTCTTGCTAACTAGGTAAAAGCAATGTAAATGTCTTTGAAAGTGTATCTAATTAACTAAAACAAGATTAAAACAAAGCAATAAATCTTTTTGTGGTTTTTGTTTATAAGGACTAAAATGAAACTTAAAGAAAAGAGATGTGAAAATCAAATGGAGAAAGTACCCTTTGGAGCAACTCAATCAAGCCATCATTACCAACAAAAGATAAATTGGGAGCATCTCATACTAATCATCTTAAGGTAGTGACTTATCGTGTTCGCGAGTTTGAGAGGTCCACTCCGAGTGTCCTTCCTCTACCGGTGATCCACACGAGCAGTTTGGCAGATGCCTAGGTGCTAGCCTCCTTTACTTCTTCCCAAGTGAATACGGGAACTCTATCTATGATTCTTGAATGATCAAGAACCGTTCTTGATTCTCAAGATTGATTGGGGTGTACTAATATTATCATGTGCAGATCTAACTCTCTTTCTTCAAGAAGAAAATCGACTCACTCTCACAATATTAGGACTTGGCGAATTTTTACTCTCAATAGGGCACTAGGCGAAATTCTTAGTCTCACCAAGAATTGGTTGTGTGTTGTTCTTCTGTTAGGCGCCTAGGCCTTTATTTATAGCTTCCTCATTCCCAATCTTAGGGAATCCTAATCCAATTAGCAAATCCCTAAGATATTGAATATCTTAATATATCTCAGTATATCTTTTGATTTATAATATCTCACTTAATATTATAATTCAAAATTCAATAGGTGGCAATTTAAATTTGAGACTCAAAATCAAATCTTGAAATCAAATCTTCATTGCTCAAATCTTATTGGTTGGAATGAGCCATGAGGAATTGATTTTATAATTTAAAATATTACTTTAATATTTTATATCATAATTTCGATTTGCACATATCTTTTAAACTTAAAGTGTAAGATCAAATCTTGCACTCCAAGAAACTAAGATAGGCGCCATCCTCATGTAGCTCAAGAGGAATTCTATAACAACCCAACTTCTTAGGTAGTTATAACTAACTTTGTTAATTCCTAACAATATTGAATTAAAATATTCCTTTAATATCTTTAATTCAATTTCTATATCTTTTCAAAAGATATTGTTTGAATTCAAAATTCAAACCTTGTCATCTTTAATTAATAAAATATTTTCATTAATTAAAATAAGACTAAAGAGGCGCCACCCTCATTCCTTGTTTACCCAATATTAGTGAATTTAATAAATCAATAATTCCCTAACTTTTAGTAAACTTATTTAATTTATTATTCCCTAATATTTTAAACAAGAATTTAATTGTAAACTATTTAACAATTAATATATTTAAATTTGTCCAACAAATTTAAATACCATAATCATAGATATTTATTTAAGACAAGATTTAATGTCCTAAGACATTCAACTATGTCTTAAATTGTATCACCAAACTGACTCACGAATTAACCCTAATTCGTGTCCCAAAATAGCATCTTGATCCTGCTCATGTGTGACCCAGCAGGCCTCACGTGAATTTGGCAGCAAGCCATCTTATGACTCACAAGTCGAGAGCGGACTCTAGCAAGCCATCACGACTACCCAAGACACGTGAGTTATCGCTTTAACGTTTAACGACTTAAACTAAATACCACCTTGTCATAATTCCTATTGTCACACGATATTTTGGTCATGGATTAGGCACCGGAATGTCATCCATAATTCAAACCATAACTTTCTCGATTCTCTGAGTTAGTCCCATTTCCCAGCGTGGCCACGCATTTCTTGGACAGACTCATCGAGGGCGCCAGTTAAATATCTCTCATCTTTAATGAGGGACAAAATCCCATCTTGGTCAACCACATTTCTCTGCACGGTAATCAACCAAACCCGTACCTAGCCTGTATGGCTACCTTGCTACAGGTAACGTTGGACTAGGCCAAAGTTTGACAACTACAATGCCGGAATAGTCAAGACCTCAGGTCTAAGGCTATCGTGACAGATGTACAGGAGAGGCTAGCTTATGACTAAACCCATGCAGGACTCTCCGGGTCGGTCCAGCAACTTGTAACCCTTACATGATTGCACCATGACTCTCGAGAAGCATCTAGTGCATGTATCTCTATACACCGAGGTCATGCTGGTCTTGGTTCATTTACTTTCCCACGTGAATGTTCGACCAGGGACAGTTTTGTTGGGAAATCCCCGGGGAAAACACGCAGCGGAAGCAAAACAGTAAATAAAAAAAAAACTTGCGCTCCCCAGGAAAATCCAACCCTGAGATCCGCTAGTTGAATTTAAAACCAGATATGAAAAGTGTTATACCTCAGGCTTTCAATCGGATGGTTGAACTTTGTGAGTCTAGAAGTCCGTTTGCACGTCCTTCCTCTACCGGTGATCCACACGAACAGTTTCCCGAACACGAGGTGCTAGCCTCCACGCCTCTTTCTCCAAAGAGACTCGGGATTGAATCTACAGTTGATGAATTCAGAAACTCCTTCTCTGAACTCCAGGCTAGGTGGCGCAATACTGAGTAGAAGACAACAACAAAACTCCTTTTGTTCTTCTTCACTCAAGAACCCTAGAACCCACAACTTTCGATTTCTCTCTCTAACACTTAGAGGAAAATCGACTTCTCTCTCTAGGAAGGTGGGTGGCAAAAATTCTCTCTCTACTAGGATGAATTTCGACTTCTCTTAGTGAGCTAGGGTTTTTCACAATGTGCATGACATCACATAGGGCTAGGCGACTTTTAGGCTTTATATTTACCAAAATTATAATAATTTTATAAATATAAAATCATGATATTCTGATAATATCATATCTTTAAGACTTGAATATCTAATTAAAATATTGTCATAATATTTTAATTCAAATTCAAATCCCTATCTCATAGAATTAAATTGAAGATCAAATCTTCCAAAGGGACCCACATGAGATAGGCGCCTATATGCCCTAATTATTTGGGAATTTTATAAATCAAAGATAACTCCTAAAATTAGGAAGTCATAACCAACTTATTTTATCCCA